>VWZV01006690.1:2433106-2455670 GCA_013397155.1 Irena cyanogastra
GGTGTCTGCGGCAGGGGCGGCGCTCGCGGCGGACGGGCTTGCAGCCGCTGCTGCCGTGCTGACCGCCCGAGAACATCCGCCTCCTGCCCCTCCGCCCGCAAGCGGAGTCCAAGGGCTGGGAAAGGCGGGGCCCAGGTGCCGGGCTGTGGGAGCAGGCTGTGATGGACGCCCTGTTTTGTCTGAGCTGAAAGCACCACCACTTAACGACCAGTGGTTTAAATAGTGCGGCGCGTCCTTAAGCACTTTTCAAATGTCTTTCCTTTCCTGGATGTAAGAAAAAGCTTGTTCCCCATGAGGAAGTTGAGCAGTAGAACAGGTACCCCACAGAGGCCGCTGGGCTCCGTCCACGGAGGTTTTAAAGACCTGACTGGACAAAGCAGCCTGATTCCTGCAGACCCTGCGTTGAGCTCTCGAGGTCCGTTCAAACCTGGATTACTCTGGGATTCTCTATGTTTTTTTCTATAGAGTTTTATGTTGGTCTAGTATATATTTTAGAATAATTTACCTCATTTCCACCACTCATGTAAAGCAGGGATTAATTTTTTTAAGTGCATAAGTGTGAACATTTACTGTGCATTAGTCTACAAAACTGCAACCTCTCATCACCCAATTCCTTCACAAACCATTCAAACCCTGTCTGCACTGCTCTCTTCTAGGTAGATACCTGCTCTTCTTAGTTCACTCAAAGTTCAGTCTAGGCATCCAGTAGTTTCATTTAATTCTGTACAGCCTACTAAGTTTCCTGTTATGAGAATGGTAGTGGTCAGCAGTCATACTGTTGCCCTCTTTACTGAAAGATTTTGTGAACAATCCAGCATGAGGAAAAGTTTGGGTCTGCTAATTTTCAAAAAGTGAAATTTGCATGAGGGATATATCAACCAGTTGATCCTTGTATCTATTTCCTATAGAAGATTTACACAGAAGTCTCATTAAATAAGGAAACTTACAGCACCTCTTTAGTCTGTATATTCAGGTCTCTGCAAGTGTGCTAGCAAGCAGAATCACAGGTAACTTTGACATTAGCTGACTTCCTTATTGCTGTTCTAACACTTGGTGGTGAGAGGGTGCTGCTGGCAGCGAAAGCAAGCATCTTATCTGGGTTTTTTTTCCCCTTAATCTCTCAATTGCTTTACAACCCCCACAGCAATATAAGTATGTGAAAAGTTCCAGTGGGGTCCTGCACATTAGAACATGCATTAGCTCCAACAAGAGCTTTGAGAGAACTCCGAATTCTTGAAAGCAGTTACATACCTGAAATGTGAATACTGTCATCTATGGACTTGGAAATCTATCGTCATAACATGGATCGTCTTGATTGCTATAGAACATCATGACATTGAAATTCATTAACGTTATTTCGCATGTTGTATTTTGCACAGGGCTTTTTTACAAGGGCTCCTGAGTACCCCAGTCAAATGAGTTTTGGCAAATAAACCTTTCCTTTCTTTTACAGTATTCTGTGTTTCTGATGATCCTCACTAACAACAGGGAAAATTTGACTACGATCCCAGGCATTTGTAGAAAACGTAAAGCTTCTTTTACAGGAATGTAACTATGTCAGATTTTAGAGGAGCACAATTTACTCTATCAGAATATTTTTGAAGTTCTGTAATAGTAAAAATTACAGTATTTTAAGGGACTGCATTACTTACAAGGCAATTTTGTTTAACAGCAGGATTACACATTAAAGTAAAAGTTAGTCATGGTTATTTTTCCAGCTTGTACTTTGGAAATATTCTTTGGCATCCCAAACAATTTTAACAACACTTCACTTTGCTGGCTGCTTCTAGGTAAGCTGAAGCATTAATGAAGAAAACCCTGATCCTTCAGAGATTTGCTTATTCTGACTGGACCCACTAAACTCAGTAGAACTGCTCAGAGTGCTCAGACACAGGCAGTTGTGTCACTCCTGTGGAGGAGAGGTTTAGTTTGCAGTCACTTTTTCAGAACATGGAAAGGTCAGCACACAAAACATCTGTGACTTACCTACACTTCCAGTACTTCCAGTGCTTTCAGGGTTACTGGGAAAAGTCACTTGTTCTTTTGTGGGGCTTGGGACAGCACTTCTGAAGTCACAGGGTGTATGAAGACAAAACCATCAGCCTTGGGGTTCTGACACATGCATTAGGTAGGTAGTTTTGCCTTAGAGGTGTGAAATAACACTAAAGAACAAGTTATCAATAAGCAGCTTCTGTTAATAACATAAGTGTGCATATAGGAAATTACATCATATTCTGTTAGTTAATGATGTAATAGCATAACAATAGTTGATCTCAGAAGCAGGAAAAAAGCAATCTAAAAGCAAAGGTGCACTCTGGAGACAAAGGATTTACCTCTGGAAAATATTTAACCTTACCTGGCAGCTAGAAAGACAATCTGCCACTAAAGTTCTCTAAACAAACCACATATTTTCTTAGACAATGGGCTATAAGGAAGATTCTAGGGCTCTCGTACAGCTGTACAATAGGTATGTTGATCTCTTACGTAGGAGATTAGACTGCATGATCATAACAGTATTTTCTCTCTGAAAAAAAAACCACCCCAAAACAAAACCCCCCCAAAAAAAAAAACCAACCAAAAGTAATATAACAATGCTCATGTAGGTACTTTTTGAAGCATGCTATACTTAGGAAGAGGTGAAAGCAGCTGTCCAAATGTTCTCATTTTCACTTTGAGCAGTTTTTAAGCATGTTACCAGCAGCAGCTATTTGCAGGAGTATTTCAGAGATCAGCAGTTCTCCCTTTCACAGTCGGTACTTCCAAAGGGTTGTTATGAAAAACCCGCCAGGAAGATAAAGATACACTTGTTGATAGCTTTGTTTGACTGCTGCGGCTCCTTTGCCCCTGCAGAGCAGTGACAGCACATGTGGGGTTGGTGATAACTGGGCAGCCAGTTTGAACAAAGGTGAGGTGTGGGGTTGGCCCTGTGGACTCCAGCACAGCTACACACCTATTCCACAAGGACTCTGCCTACAGAAGAGACCTGGAGGCAGAAATAAGGCATTGGTGCAAGGAGCAGCTGTAGCAAAGTAGGTGCTGGAAGAGGCAAGTGAAGGCCTGGAAATGTTACTGTGTGCTTCCTTCCTCCTCCAAAATACCAGGGTGCTTATTCAAACTCCATTAACACACTCAGCTGGTGAAAAACACTTACATAAAGGTTCATGTGATTTTTTTTCTTCCCTTAATTATATAAAAAATGATTTTAAAATGAAGTTATGCTGCAAACTGCTGCTGAAGCAGCACTGCGTGGTGGGTCCCTGACACATGAAAGAACAACTCATGCTCCAAATAATGCTTGAGAAGTTAAAGCAAATACATTCATAAGAACTAAGAAAGAGATTTAAGATGCCATTTTTGTTAATTTAGTGGGATTGCTGTCAAATGAAATTGCATGAGTCATTTTCCTCATACAGCGTGAGTGATCTGTAATGCAGTAACAATGTTAGCTGCAAGAAATGCCTGACAGTTTGGAGCTTGTGTGACTGCAGGCATTGCTATGGGCAGAGCACTGCCCCACATCAGGTCTGTTGCATCCATGTTACTGTTCCAGTGATGTAGCCATCAGAACGTTAACCTTCCAAAAATAGTCTTTCCCTTGCTTTCATGTGAAAGCTGGATTTTGCACTGAGAACAAAAACCACTATGGAGAGTAATTTCTTACACCAGTTCTGTCTAAATATCAATGATTCTGACCATGAACTCATTCCTTAAATGTTTTCTTACAGTTGTTGTGTCTCCACAGGACTGACTTCCATGATGCTGAGAGGAGTGGCTCACAGTGCAAAAGACACATTCACTCTTCTGTTGACA
Source organism: Irena cyanogastra (assembly GCA_013397155.1). Classification (NCBI taxonomy): domain Eukaryota; kingdom Metazoa; phylum Chordata; class Aves; order Passeriformes; family Irenidae; genus Irena; species Irena cyanogastra. Next base: position 2,436,917 of record VWZV01006690.1, read on the forward strand.
AGATCTCAGAGCTGTAACCCGGGACTGAAGTTTTCATCAGTATGGCCTGACGTAGCAAGCAGAAGCTTCCTAATACATTCCAGTTACACAACTGATACCAAGTCAAGAGAGGAAAATAAAAAAACCCTCGAGAATCTCCACAGTTTGTCAGTTGACATCACAAAGATACGCAGACTGAAGGAATGGGTCCTTCTCCAGGATGTGGCCTATGTTAAAGAAATTGCTGGTGTCTTACAGGAAATGGGAGCAGATGCGACCACTGTAGCCAACATTATAGAACGCTGCCCTGAGGCGATTCTCCACACCCCGGCAGAGATAAACTCTCAAAGAGCTTTATGGCAGTTAGTATGCCAGAATGAAAAACAGCTGATTAAATTAATAGAGCAATTTCCAGAGTCTTTTTTTACTGCGGAGTATCAGCAGAACCAGAAGGCAAACATACTGTTTTTTCAAGAGCTGGGACTTAAAAATAATATAATCACCAGGTTCTTGACAAGTGCACCCAATATTTTCTATAACCCTGTTGAGAAAAACAAAAATGTGATAGAGACATTACAAAGAAATTATTTAAATTTAGGGGGTTCTGAAGCAAATATGAAGATCTGGATACTGAAGCTATTGAGCCAAAATCCATTTATTTTATTAAACACTTCCACTGCAATCCAGGAGAATTTGGAATTTCTCCAAAAGAATGATTTCACTGACCAGGAAGTTCTACAGCTGCTGTCCAAACTTAAAGGCTTCATTTTTCAACTTAATTCTACCACTATGCAGAAGAGTATGCTTTTCTCCAAAAACATCTTCAAGTGCAGTGATCAAGAACTAAAACAACTAGTGCTGAAATGCCCAGCCCTTCTCTACTATTCTGTTCCAGTTTTGGAAGAAAGACTTGAAGGACTACTAAAGGAAGGAATTTCTATAGCACAGATAAGAGAGACACCAATGGTGCTGGAGTTGACAACACAAATTGTTCAGTACCGAATTAAAAAGCTCTCTGCATTAGGATATGATATAAAGAGTGGAAATCTAGAACGCTTGAATGGTACTAAAAAAGATTTTGAAGTCACTTATGGTAAGATACAATCAAAGAAGGAGAGACCAATTTTTAATCCTGTTGCTCCTCTACACATTGAAGATTAATGTGAACGCTGTACTTCAAGTTAAGCAAAAGCAAATTAAAAGGGAAGTTGATTCTTTGAGAAGAGATGGAACAAAAGCAATCAATGAAGACTGTAGTCTTACACTGTTCTTTGTTCAGGAGGGGGTCTTAGGCACAACTTCATTATACAATTATAGTATTGTAATGCTTTCAAATATCATCATAGAAGTTACAGTTATGATGAAGGTTGCCTTTTTCTAAGAGTACCTCAGATGTGACATTTTCTTTCCTGACAGGGCATTAACTACCTTAGATTTTCAGCTCTGTCACTGCACAGTCCAGCCTGTGGTAGTGATTAGCACAATTTTTATCTGAGGAAGACAAAAGGATTATTTTTCCAGCAGTTCATCAGTCGGCTGGTTCACTGTCTTCAGGAAACACTCTTGAAGTTCTTTTCCTTATTGCTGAAGTAGCTGTAGCTCCTCCATCCTGACCTGCAACAGACTTGATTTCTTGGACAGCAAAGCCCTGTCCTGAGAACAGGGGCTGAACATAGTATTTTTTTATTCATTGACTGCTACGGTGAGACCCTAGTATGTTTGTGTACAAACCATAATCCAAAGAAACTACAAGATGATAACTTTTACATTTCTGAGACTTCAAAATTTACTTACTTTTTTAAATGGTTTGGGAGAGGAGGAAATACATTTATTGCTATTGTATAGTTCTTAATCTATTCTAGCGAGGTTTGGGGACAAGAAAGATTAGGGAGAGACTTAAGTCTCAAATGATGGTAGGAGAAAAGAGTAAGTCGTGCTTTTCTATTAGGTGCAACAAAACTCTATTCTGTAAACCACTGGTGATTAAACATGACTACCAGATTTGCAAACAGCTGCAACAGTTTCTAAATATATGGGTGACACTGCTTCTCAGCTAACACCATATGACAATTGGCAACAAGTGCTGGCTTTCAAAATAGTAACTATCAGACAGCGTTTAAGTTCTCAGGGGATTGGATTTCTTCTCATTTGTGGGCTGTGAATGGTAATATAAAACAGTAGCACCACTGACAATCATCTCAATAAAATTAGGACCAATGATTTTATTTTGCAGACTTTCCTAAGTAGCTATTCCACACACATTGCCTCTTGACAGCAGAATAAAAGCCAGCCGCACACCACCCTCACTCCTGGCATTCTTCAAGGTCATTTTTAACGCACATTTTGGCAGCAGGTCCAGGCCTCCATTTCTTAAAATGTGGTTTGTAATTGCTGAAGAAACCTAGTATTGAATTACTGGTCCAGAGGGTGGGCTGCAAGATGATGATTTTATATAGTTTGCCACGTTATCTGCTGTGCACTGGGGAAGGGCTGGGAACACCTGGTAGGAGCAGTGCAAAGATCTCGACAGCTGAAGGTCTTACACTGAGCACTCTGCAAGCGACTGCTGGGGGTAAATGCCACTCCTGCAGGAGCGCCTGCAACAGTGGCAGGAATTCAAGAAGGGGACGTATCACAGCATGAAAAAAGTCAGGCTGTGGTACCAGGCTGTGTCTATGCTGACTCAAAACACATTATCGTTTTTTAAGAGAAAACTGGGAAGACAGCTGTATTAAAAATTCACAGGAACTTGCCTTTGTCACTTTCTGTCTTTCCCTGCTCAGCTATTAAGCAGACCACAATATTATCTGAATTTAAAAGCCTCCTTCCCCTCAAACACAAAGTGGTATTTCAGCTCTCCAAAGCTCTTCTAACACAACCTGTAACTGAGCCAGAGACCTGATTGGTAGCTTAGGAGGAAAAGGAAACCAAGACATAGAACAGTGTTTTACCTGAATATTTAGTTCTAGTGTTTCTAGAGGTATCTGTTTTTACAGAGTTCTTTAAACAGCTTATTCCCATCACTTAAATTATTTCCGGTGGCAACAGAACAGGAAAAGGATATATTTCCTTAACTAAGTCACAGCCAGAGTTATCACAAACTCATTTTGCATTCTGAATGTTTCAATTTCTTTTCCCCTTTCAAAATAAAAGCATGAGCAGAAATGGTCTTCTTCTCTACTACCAGGTGAAAATTCAGTCAATCCTTCATTGGATTCACTCTATCCTGGGATCTGTTTCTCTCTTCTTCACAGGATTCATTTACAGTAAAACCTCAGGAAGGCTCCCAGTCACCAAAACACTGTATTGCTGAAATCCTCATCTTTTGTTACCCACAGTGACTGTGGACCAGCCTGTGAGTAAGCCTTTCACTACCCAGAGAGCACTCAGGCATACAAGCTGCCTTCATAAATATTTCCCCTTTTGGAACGGGGACTGGGAAAAGCCAAGTGAAATAAAGCTACCACAAAAACAATCCCAAGACAAAAGAACAACCTTACTCCCCCAGAAAATTTCAGTTCCACATTCTATTCAACTCACTATGATCTTAAAACTGGGTATGGCCAAGCATCATTGACCAGGGGAAAAGAAAATTAGTGCAAAGGATTTTGTGCTGTGTCTGTGCACACTTGACATCCTGAAGTTACAGCTTTTGTTAAGAGCTGGTTGGTGCTAAGGAGATACAAATAAGAGACACTCTGGACCACAGTACTGTGGGAAGATTTATACCTAAATATGCCTTTCTCCACAAAACTAAGGAAGCTTTCAAATGTCTGAAACAGCAACAATTTAATGTTTCACAGGCGCCAGGACAGAATTGGAACAAGTTTTTAAGATGAAGCAAGTTTCATAAGTGAATGGAAAACACACAGGATACAGGACAAAGCTCTTTGAAAACTAAACCCATATGCCATGTAAAAGTTTCAGTTTACAAGACTCAAAATAATAGCTATAGGATATGTTAAGAACAAAACATAACGGAGTGTTGGCAACTCTTTACATATCTAACATTGCTTATCTCAGACCAGCTTGTTTTGCTGCAAGTTTCATAGTTTAAAATTAAAGAATTTAATAAAAAAAAAAGGGTATGACCAGTTCAACATTCCCATTTACAGAAAAACTATTAGGAAGAGTTTGGTTGAGTGTCCCAAATTATCACTGTGCTCCAAACAGGTAACTCCTAAAGAGTTCTGTGGCAGTGCTTGGGGGATATTGCTACACTAGAAATTGCAGGGGAGCAGACCATACTAAATTATATGCTGCAGCAAAATTGCCTCTGATATCCAAGCTAGCTCATTTCTAGAGCTAACTGGTACCTCTAAACAATACTATACGCTATGCAATTTGCTTTTGACTATAAAAAAATAGTTAAAGTCTTCCACTTGTTGCATCAACTTACCTCGTTACACCCTTGCAGCAGATCAGAACCAAGCAGCTGGTGCATTTAACAGAAGGAGCAGACGCCATTTCTTGGGGTTTTGCTCTCCCCACCACCCCAAGTTCCAAGCTTACAAGTATTATACTTCCAACATACACAATTTCTGATATAAAATAAAGTTGTTAAAGAGTGCAGTTGAAGTACCAATGGCTCAGAGAGACTGGGTACTATGGTACCATAATTGAGACATGGTGTACTTTCAACACCCGTGAACAGAGGACTGAGTTTGACAAGTGATATGTTTTGGTTTTTTTTCATTTTTAAAAAGTCCTCCCCATATAACCTTCTAGTACAACCACAGCCACTGAAAAAGTAAGCGTACAAGTTCTCCATAGAAACACAAGTCTTTAGAAAATACTGCATACACACCATGAACAGATGCCTTCCATGGGCTTCCAAAGAGATTACTTATTTGCAAAATCAGTACACAAATAAAAGATCACAAATGGTTTCTATTTTAAGGCAACCTCACACTGTGTCATTACAAGTGCATTTTGCCTCACATGCTGCAGAGGATGTACAGGTGTTCCCATCTGAGGTGTCAACACTTTGAATCTGTCAGTATACAAATTACTTGAATCATGTTGCCTTTTTTTTTTAAGGCCTCATTTACTGTTTTTGGTTTGTTTTAAATAAAAATATTGCATTTTACTCAAAAATCGAAGTGAAAAGTACAAGAAATGTAGTGAAAATTTCCTTGCATTTGCTTAAACAGAGCAAAAAGCTAACCTGGTGTATCATGGAGTTGAGAGAACAGCTTTGCTAGTTCTTCAGTGGTTTCCAGCTACACAAGAATTCCTAGCAAGTTAGACAGCTGTGCTAGATGACCACAAACATCAGCCCACTTTCCACGGGCTGTCATTTTTTCTAGTGTAAGAAGTTTATTAGAAGCAAGTTCTCACTTGCAGGAGATAGATGCATATTATTAAATACACCTGAGATGAAGCAATCATGTTTTCAGTAAAAACTGACAAAGTTTCAGATACCAGGATTTATAAAGAGCCTAAAGCTCATTCTGTAAACTGCACTGAAACAACAGGACAGTTCTTTACACAGCTTCACCAAGTAAAATGGTATTTTCTTCTAATAAGGCATTAAGTTAGTTTATTCTTTATGATCCTTTCTACCATGTTGTTAAACTTTTTCACTTCTATCTCCCATTCTCATTTCCAATTTCTGCACACCTCCAGTCTCTTTGCTCCAGTCTTCACTGGCAGAATGCAGTCAGGGATAGTTTACAGGCTGCCTGCAAGTACAGGTTCATAACCAAGACTGGGTAAGTCCAACAGTGCTTTTACACAGCTGAAGGATCCTTAGCAGGAGGATGTGGAAACCACTGAGAACAATAATTGGCATCTTGTTGTATCAATGGCATCACAGAGACTACCAAGTTTCTACATTCACATTTTAGTCCAAAACTGCAAAAGATGTACAGTAAATGACTATTCAAATATGTATTATTCCTTCAGATACACTCACTTGTATAGTTATCAAGTGTAACATTTCACCAGATAGAAAGCTTCAATCTAGGCTCTAATAAATCCTCATACGCTGTGCTAGCCAAGCTTCTTCTGTCCTTTTCAGATGAAATCAAGTTACTTGCACAACTTGTTAGAAGATACAGTGTCTAAGACACATGGCTTCTCATGGTCCCAATCTTAGTGGATTTTAATGCCACTGATGCAATATTCTGGAGAATTGAGTATGTCTCAGTTTTGGTTTTAGTCAGACTTGTCCTTTTTCTTTCCTGTTAAAGGCACTTTACTTGCAACAGCTGATCCTACAGCTGTAACGCCTCCAGCTACAGCAGAAACACTTCCTTTGACTAGACCCACTCCCACGGAGGGCACAGATGTCACTGCTGTTTTGGTGATTTCCAAGCTCTTCCCTCCGATCCAAGCAACACCCCCGATCGTGGCGCCAACAGCTCCCTTTGTGACACTGAAGAGGCCACCAGTCACACGAGAAAGCATGCCAGCCTGCTGCTGTGGGTGGTCTTTGAGTGACCCTAAGGGAAGAAATAACAAGCAAATCAATCTCAGCATCAGGATTTAAGCATTTTCAAAAAAGTGTTACTCAAAAGCATTTCCTTTTCAAGCCTAACAGCCATTGTACATAGTCTATACTTACCTTGCAGGCTGCTTTTCTTGGATACTCATACAACACCTAGTTCCAAATTACAAACAACAGGGAAACCAAGAAAAGAGTAAGTGGAACCACAGTGGGCACAGCTAAGGAATAAACAGACATGAAATAAAGAGGTGAGGGAGTCAGGAGCAGAAATAACATGCTTGGAGGAGGACAACTGCTCTAGGAGGCAGCAGGAAAGAAAAAACAGCTCTAGATGCATGGGAGACCTCTGTTCAGCCCTGCCAACACCCCGACTTTCCACTGTAACACGCCTTAGGAGAAACAGCAGAACAGCTCTGCCCACAACTTGTATCCAGAGCACAGATTCCAAGAGTCATGTCCCAGCACTCGCCTACTACAAGATGAAAACCAAGGTGAGCAACTTTCCATGCACTGCCGAGGCACTTGTGATAATGCCAGGACTGACCCAGGACTCAGAATTCACTAAAAAACTCTAAAGGTCAGAGTTCCTATGTGCATGCCTGGAATAATTCAAGCAAAAGATGCCACCTAAATGAGAGAATTTTCTACAAAGTTGACAAAAAAGGAAAACAAGGATGCAGAATAGTGAAGCCCAAAGGAGCTGAAAATACTGGAAGTCCTTCCAGCTCACACTAGTCTCCTAATTAAGAAATTTATATAGATTACAGAAAGGGTAATGGAAACTGATAACATAAATGACAGCCTTTTACTTAAAGCCATGTAATACTCTTGCTGGTTCATTCTAGGCCAGCAGCTTTCAACATGGACATCTCCAGCAAAATAGCATTGCCAACACAAACACACAGAGATCAGAATTTCTATTTACATACAGAAAGTCTTTAAAGCATCTCACTCAGAAGAAAGCATGCAGAGTCTGCTATAAAATCCAGTGTCTAGGGATTATTCACTAGAGGATTCTTGTGACTGGACCAATAGAACTTGTAACAAATTTGGTCAGAAACTGTTTCACTTCCACTTAACTGGTTCACTATCATCAGGGTGAAATAGGTGTAAAGTTTCATGGCACTGAATTTTAAGAGCTGATTTCACTGAATCAGAACTGATGTAAGCAAGAAATGATCAATCATAACTAACTTTAAAAATAATAAGAGAAACAAACAAATGTAATCTTTATGTATTTATCTTTTCCTTACTTCAGGCAGCCAGTCCTTTGACATCTACTCTGTTTCACAGGTGTAAATACAGAATGTGATGGTGTATAAATAACTTCTGGTAATGGCTTGCACATTCCATTTCTATCCTGTTTGCATTGTCGGTGCAAATACCCAGCGCTGCAAAGTTTTATTGCCAGTTGATCTCTGTTTTAGGACACACATCTGTGGTCTCCCTTTTTCTAAAGAGTATGTTTCCAAAGAGTACCAGATCATGCCTACATCTAAGGAGATTGGCTCAGTCACTTAGACATGGTGCTGATAACACCAAGGCTGTGGGCTGATGCCCACATGGGCCCTCCATTCAAGAGCTGGGCTCAATGATCCTTGTGGGTGCTTTCCAACCCAGACTATTCTGTGATTTATGGAGCACTGAGAAAATGACACAAGTTCCCTATCCAGAAGTTGGCTCTACCAGGCCATCTTGCAGCCAGCTTCCCATAGAAAGGAATCTAAGAATGAACAAGAGTTTGAATGAACGTAGGTTGCGAAGGTTGGCACTGCTTGCAAGGCAGAAAATACAGCATTAGAAAAGCACTACTCATAAAAAGCAGGAGCACAAAAGCTTCTTCCACACATTCTTTAAAGCCTTTGGGCACCAAGCTTGTTGAACATGATTTGAACAAACTACAACTATTTCTGTCTTTAGGAAAAACTGCAAATTGGTTTTGGAATTGAGCCTTTCCTCTAAAGAGTATTTTGGCAGCCTGTTCAGAGAGATAATTTTGCCAGCATTGAACTGGTATCCTTCCATCCACATTTGGCCATCTTTCTATGATGGTATAAGTGTATCATGTAAAAGGCCTTGCCCAACATTCAAAATGGGGTTGTTTTTCGAGGGTATTCCAATATTTTAACTAAACTTGTAAGGCTTGAAGAGTGCACGTAAATCAGAACTAAAAGGAAAAAGCCCCTTCAAGGATGGAGTTTACATTAAGATGAGCTGTGCTTCATTCTACTCCTTCTAACTACAACAACTTTCTCCATCTATTTAGACTTCATATTCACAAACTAGTTATTGTTATACTGAAAGAAAACAATGTGCAGAAGAAAATAAGTCTTAGCTGCTCATAGATTTTAAATAAAACTCTGGAATAACCAGTGCTAATCAAATTCTGCTGTTACGCTCTGAATCTGGAAAACCTAGCGAATATTCTAGGAAGATAAAAAATGTCCACTCGTTTCACTGCCTTACTCAATAAAGAATTGGTTCTAGTTTTCAGACCACTGTTCACATTCTATACATGATGTTTAATATGTATAAAACACAATTAAATCTTTAAGGCAAAAAAACCCCTAACAACTAAGTAAGCAAAACCCAGCCTTAAAAATTAGACTCAACACATTAAGGTGTAGTTTCCAATCAGGCATTTGCTATCAGAAATGCTTCTGGGATCTTAACACTGAAAGAGCAAGATTTTTTTGTCTTCATACCATGCTACAAGTATAACAGAGCTGAAGAATTACTGTGCCATGAAAACCTATTTTTCCCTTTCCTCTCATCTTCCTCTACTTGTGTTTTTGCCTACCAGTTGTTAAGAACAGAGTGAGCTACTCCACTTCAATCCTTCCTGCTATAGTTAGTGGATAATACTGTTGTTCAAATGAAGTCAATTGTTCGGTTATACAACATATAAAAGCAGAGGTGAAACAAAACCCCAAACCAACAAACAGAACTTTAAAGGGCCATTATAAACTGAAGAGCAATGAACCGAGAAGAATCATGACTCACCGATCTCTACATCCAACACATTTGGTTTTAAAGCAAGAGCAGACAGAACACAGACAAGAACGTGGTTTTTTACATGCCAAGAATGGCTTTTGATCTAGTATATTTCCAGTCACATTATGCAAACAGGACTCTGCTCAATCCTGCCAGTCCACAGCTTGGAAGAAACTCTGCTCATTTGCAACTGCATTTCCTCTGCAGATCTAATAACCAATTTAACATTCAGTTGGTTCAGGAGACCATGATGTCACTGCATTAACGAAGTCAAGTGCGTGCTTGATTTTGTGAAACCATGAGATTGTGAACGGTTGGAGCCACTCTTAATTGTATGATGGAAAACAGTCTCCAGAAGCAGTAAGGAAGTTCTCTATATTTTTTAATGCATCTTGCGTAAAAGTCACATGCACTGTGAACACAACAACGTGTGCAAAAATGAAGCTGGGCTCTTTCCATCTCACATAATGAATAGCAGAAATAAATGCCCATAAGACCAATTCATACCTCTGGAAACTAATCTGCAAATTAAGTCGTTCAGTAACTGCCTATCTTCTCTATAATTTACAGGGACAGTTGTTTACTCAGTTATATTCAGTGGCCTTTATGTAATCAGGATAATGCAGAAGTGAACAATAATCCAGGCACATCTCATCCCAGGGTTGGTTTGTTTACTGTTGTGTAAAAGAAAGTTAAAGTGTTCAGCTTGCAGATCCATTTTTAAAGAGAGAACTGAACTTCTGATTCATTTACTTCATATCATGAAAACTAATACATACCTTCTGGTGGTTCATCATGAACGTATGATGGGACTTCCTGTTGATTTTTGTCCGTTTGATTCATTATTGCCTAAAAAAGAAATTCACATGTGCTATACATCTTTTCTGGCAAAGCATAAATGTAATCCATGAATCCAAAATTCAAGTAGATTAAGTTCCACAAAGAGAACTTATTTTTCATTATTAGACAAGCTAGCAGGTTGCAGATTGCTCCTATTTTTATCATCAGACTGTGGTTTTGCATTCTTCAACCAGACTCAGTATTTAAAAAAGGAGCTCTCCACAACATCGGCAAGCTTGGTGAGAGCTGCCACACACACCAAGTGCATCTCAAACATAAAACCAATCAGGAAGACAACAAGTAGAAAAACAAAACAGCTACTGCCATATAACAGCTTATGTTTAAGTACTGAAACAGAAAAGCCTAGTGATCATAGAGGTGGTGGCCACTAGAGAAACAGCAGCATGCCTGTGAGATCTGCTGGTACCTGGAAAGCTGTTTAAAAATGCCAAGGCCTTGCAGCATAATTTGAACAAATGCCATGAAAACAAGGTGGAAGAACAGCAACAGAAACACACAATTTATCTTGTCACAGAACTGCATAAATGGTGTGGTGATAGCAGCAGATCTAGACTGTTTTAACTCTATACAAACTCTCCAATGGAAACATTTCAGGTAAGATTTCTTTACATCAGAAGCTGTTTCCTAGAGCAGTTCTAGAGCAGCAGTCCCTGACAGGGGAAGCATAGGAGAAAGCTCAATCAGTAGCTCTGCTTACAGAATTTTTCCTCTGGAAGGGAAGAAAGTAATAACCAGTCCAAGTTTCCTTCCTGCTTTCCTCCCCCACCAAAGCATGCCTTGATATTAAGTCCTGCCTCCTCCCCTGAGTCCTCCTGCTAATCTTGCTTTCCCTCCTCAGCAAGCACCAAGGTCAGAAAAAGGAAAAACAAGTCACATTACACCAGTCAGCATCCTTCTCTCTTTTTGCCAGTGACCTCTTAGTTCCCTTCCCTCTGCACACGTCTTTAAATCACTTAGTTTCTTCCAGGAGTCAACAAGCACCACAAAAATAATTCCTGCTTCTCTTGCCATGACCAGATCTCTTTGTACATACTCTGGGTGAGAAAGCAGTGGCTGGGATCTGAAGAAGGTATGTGGAGGCAGAAGCAGGTGGGAAGACTCATCTGAAAAACAAGAGCTAAAACCCTCACAGTATTATTATGAAATTAAAACATCACACTAAGAACTGGCACCTACATACTAAATCATAGACCTTTAGATAAGAAGCAAGCCTAAACTGAATATTAAAGAATCCTCGCAATCAGGCTATCAGTTCAGGGCCCAGAAAACACAGGTACCTTTACATAAGAAGCTGAACAGGAAAGCAAGCAAAAGTACCTACTACCAGGATGGCCAGTTTGATGGAAATGCTGAACAAGTGCCACGCAAAAGCCAGATATGCAAACGTCAGCTAAGAAATAGGAAAGTATCATATGATACCCCAAGCTGAGAGGAACCACAAGGATCACTGAAGTGTAACTCCTGGCCCTGCACAGAACAGTCCCAAGAATCACTCCATGTACCTGAGAGCATTGTCCAAATGCTTCTTGAGCTCTGTCAGGCTGGGGCTGTGACTACTTCCCTGGAGAGCCTGTTCCAGTGCCCAACCACACTCTGGGGGAGCCTTTTCCTAATATCCACCCTAAACTTCCCCTGACACAGCTTTTACGCCATTCCTTTGGGTTCTGTCACTGGTCACCAGAGGGAAGATATCAGTGTCTGCCCCCCTGCTTCCACTCATGAGAAAGTTGTAGAGTAGCAACACATCAAGATGGAAGACTAAAACATATGAGGGCTAAAAGACAATTTTAAAAAGTATCAATTATAGAAATCATTATTGTTTTATTTGAACACAAGTAAGGGGAAGAACATTTTAAAAAAAAGAACTTGACCAATGACAGGGAGCAACTGAGGACTATCAGGTTCTAAGAAAAGACCTGATTCAGATACTACGTAACTTCTTTCCATTCATCTAATGCAAGCTGGAAGAAATACAACATTATCATCCTCACTATGTGAGCTTCCATGTAGGTTTGTTGCCTTTTTCCAGCTTGAAATAATATAAAGCACTGTAAGAAAGAGTAGACAGAAGAACCTGACTGGCCTGACATTATTTAATCAAAATATCTGTACCAAGATGAAGCAATGTTTCTAATTAACATGTAGCCATTTTGGTCATGAAGATGATTACTCTACCAGGACTGTGGAAGGAGTTTAACCACTGCCTTAGGGAAAGTCCTAAAAAGAGTAAAATAAAAGTCAGAACCTAGCAAGTCTTAACCAAACAAAGGAACAAAAAAGTGATCAAAACAGTTTTAAAGCAGATTTGAGACAAATTAGTAAAGCCAGATGTAAATTATTTTTTATAAAGAACTACGTCCATGAATTTGTTTGTATCTAGATAACATGTAGCTCCTAGAAGAACACCAGATGAAATTCCTTGTTTGAGCTTCCAAAATGTTTCTGTGAACAATTCTACATAAGAGATTCAGAAAAGTCATCTAATATTAAGAGCACAGAGAAAACACTGTCATGGATTATCAAAAAGTTTAGAGGGGAGCTGGAGTAAGTTACCAGTTTCAGACATAGGTAGAACACTAGAAACTGTCACAAAACTTCCCATAAGGTTTAGTATTTTCTGCTATTAAGAATGTACTGGACACAGCAACACTAACAGGCCAGACGAAGCCCCTAGAATCTGTTTTATGTGACATAATGCCAGTATTTAATTAAGATAAGAGTTGTCCAACAGGAAGAGTTAGAGTAAGACTGGCAAACAAGACAGGTAAGGGATGCTTTCATAACTCTCTATAGTCTGGTTTAGACTGTCAGATTTGGTTTCAGTTCCTGCAAAGCTAAATGAGCAAAGCAATGTATTGGCAGGGGAACTTCACAGCAGTTTCTAGTCTAGTTAAAAAGTATAATAGAAAAAAATACAGCAGCACATACAAAATAACAGCACTATATAGAAAAAGCAGTTCAGATTATGCATTGCTTCCCATTACCTTTCCTAAACCTCAAGGTCACAGAATTTCCTTAAAAGTTAAATAAGAATATTAAACAATATATATATAATACATATGCACTGGTTTAATACAATTGCAACAGAAATACTTCACTCACTTGCAACTAGACAGACCCCAGTAGTCTTTCTTCAGGCACTGGCAACCTGCTGCTATCAGGCCCCAGAAGTCAATGGAGAACTATGCACACCTGAGAACACAGCTAAGGCAAGTGAGTCACAGTTGGTAGGACTGAATTTGCTCTACAAAGAAGAGAGCCTTCAGAGGTTTGCAGATCAGAAAGCTGAAAACTACCGTTTGATGGGTGGTTCTACAGGTGCCTGGAAGCACTCCAGGGATGCTAGGTGCATGGTTGGACTGGATGATCTTGAAAATCTCTTCCAACCTTGATGATTCTATGATGCTGCAAGAGATGTGCCCAACCAGCCTGTACTAGGTTTTACTCATAGTTCTATGATATCAGGGCAATTGCAAACATAATCACATCATTGTCAGAAAAGGCTCACAGCCTGACCCAAAACACAACTTGGCACACAAGATCTCACAAAGCACAATTCACATCCTTTTGTTTTTCTGTAGAAGGTCCCAGAATCAAGACCAAGATCCAACAAAGGACTTCTACAGAAACTTTTCAAGTATCTCCATTACAGTTTGCGTTATGTATCCTTGTATCCAATTTAACACCTCAGGAGACTTGAAAGACTCTGAAAAGTGATGCAAAAATCCTGTGTACTAAACAGGGTGCAGCATATCTGGTGAACAGGATATGCACAGGAGCATGTTTTAAACCTGGCTCCCTTCCAGAGATTTAAGATGAGTATTTCTATTGACCGGAGGTCAAAGGCCTGGAATAACCGCTCGGCAGCAGATTACTTCATCCAGTCTTTAGAGCAAGAGGGCAGAGATACAACTTTTTTCTTCAAAAACTGGAGACAGAAAAACAGAAACCACTCACTACATTTTACATAATACCATGAAGGTAAAAGCACTCAATGCCTCTTTTGTCTATTAAGATCTAGGCTTGCACGTCCTACTTTGCATCAGAGTCTCCTGGACACCAGACTGCAGTGTATCCTAAGGGAGGATCCTGTCCAAGCTTTCCCCTGAAGATGTGTCCCCACGAAGAAGAGAAAGCAAAGTTCATGAGACCCAACAGAGATTACGACTCAGCTGAAACCGAAGGCAGTGACCTGGAGATGCAAGTGTAAGACTTTTGTGCAGACTTAAGTCATTCAGACATGCTATAGGTTAAGGAACTTTGGAAACTTGGAAGCTGCTGATTCAAAGTCCCCACTATGCACTGAATCATTAGTCACAACAACTACCAGTACTGCAGACATACGCAACAAGGCAAAGATTTATCAGAAACCTGAACTTTGGAACTCTTCTCGTAAGTTTTCAGAATCTTCTTCAAAGATTCTGAAAGACACTAGGACTGGCCAAAGAAAAAGGGAAGAAGAAAGCAAGCAAAGAGCCCTTTCTTCTGCATTTTCATCCTGTGATGCCAAATTCACTTGTATCACTGCAGAAAAGCCTCCAGCTTCATTTAACATCTTCATTGAATGATGACATGGAATGAGGCAGGATCTCCATGAGGCCCAGCAAAACTCATAGGGACCTTCATGAAGCAGAAATCTATCATATCACTGGCACACTCCAGTTTCCTTCTTCATCTGTGTTTTCTCATGTCAAGAAGCAGAAGCAAACCCAGACCTTAAAACAGGGATAAATGTAAACTACTTCTTGGGTCTTTTCCCCTGTGTTCTTATGAAGATGCTATTCATTCAAGAGATAAGGGATAACTTCTCATCTTTCCTAACAACACATTAAAATAAATTGCAAGCTTCATACAAAACAATTTTAAAAAATAAAGATGGAAGTCACTCAACTGATTTCAAAGAAAACACACTTCCATAATGTCAGAATATGAAATACGTAGAAAGCTTAAATGTTTTACACTGTTGTAAAAAAAAAAAAAGGAATTGTTCAAAAGAGAGTTTTATTTCAAGAGCTATTTGTAACATTAACAATGTTTAAGATCCTGAATGAAAGTGCCAAGAAGCTCTAGAAGTAATGGCACACATATATTCACATCAAAGCTGATTGAAATAAAACTTACCAAATATATTCCTTTCTGAAGATTTCTAGTTAGTTGTTTCCACAAAAGTATTCTGCATACACCTGTGAGAAAGGCAGAACGTTAATGACATCTTATGGAACAGTGGCTGTCACATACCTGCCATGGGTGTAGAGTGGGAATCAGGAATACAAATCCCCACAGTTTGGAAGAAGCACACTTGGTGTGGCCTTAAGAGGCCACATTTTTAGAGATTTGTCACCAAGACACCAATTCCTCCTGGGCAACGAAGATAATTTTACTTGCTCCATGTGCTGCCATGAAGATTGTTACGAAGCACGATAATCCATGTTAAGACATAAATGCTCCTTAATGAGCCTGCAGTTCTTGGACAGTAATTTGTGTAAAGTTTTAGCCTTCCACTGAGAAGTGGGCTCTAACCATTACAGATGTGTGTAACTTCCCAAGTTTCAGCGTATGTTCTTAGTGTCTTTCTGACTTTATAGACAAAAAGCCCTTCTGTCTCAGCACAGCAAACCTGAGCAGCAGCCAGTGAAAACTGGCTTGTTTCAATGCCACTACTCAGATATTTGTGGGTAGCAATGAAACGACCCAAGGATGGCGCTAATTTCAGCTGGCAGCTTAATGCTGCTCCAGACGGCTGCAGCAGCAGCAGCCAGTGCTGGAACCTTCACCTGACAGAGCTGCAAACAAACCCATCACCCTGTCTTGTTCCACCACAAAAGAAGTTATCTTCCTTCTGGCTACCAGCTATGCAGGTAGAAAGCCTGGCTACAGAGCTGATGGAAAACAAACAACCCTTGCCACATGAACAGCTCTTCTTTCCTTCTTTCAGCAGCTGCAGCAGATTTCTGAATGAACCTGATATATTTCACATACATGGAAAAAAATATATTTTTAGGTATGACAGTTTAAGAAATAATTTTTTGGAAGAGCAACAGTGCTCTGCTCTCCAAAGTAAACAAGGAAATAATCATGAAGCCAAAAAAAGTAATCCCACCTATGGCTGCTCCTCAGGGTACTGCTCCAGCAGCACAAGCAACATCTCACTATCCGCTTCGCTGCCTTACTCCTTGGACTAGGGCTTGTAATATGTCACAGGCAATTGTGCTCAGTGCTCTTAGTTCTCTCACACACAACCCTCAGAGCACAGTCAACATGGAAATGCCTGTTTCAGTTTGTTACTGCAAGGGAGAGAGTTGACTGAGCTTCTGCAAGAAGGGTCAGAGCTAACAGCACTAAAGTCCAAAAACAAATCCAGGCATGTAGAACGCATGTAGGTAAAAACCAAGAGCACAGCTAGTATTTCAAGAAGGCTTCCGTTTAAAACCCAAGTTTCAAAATTCATATTTCTATACAAAGCAAGACTGGCTTGGAAGCAAGCATGCCATGAAAAAGACACTGCATTTTCAAATAAAGACCACAAGAAGTTGATCAGAAGTTTCCAGGTGTGAACCACAACTTACTTCCAAGCCTACAGCAGGATGGGCTACAACTTCCTCCAAAAGAAGTTGCTGTAAGTATTGTACACAACAGGCTCCCAGTATGCAGGGTACTGAACACAGCTGGGAAGGTAATGCAACATATCTGTATTAGAAACCAAACACACACCATGATTAAAAGCAAAAGAGAGGTATAATATCTGCTGCAAAAAAAAAAAACAAAACTTAACTCTGCCCAGGACATTACTATATCATATCTGCCGTGGATGGACGATCCACCATTTCTCCATCACTGTCACCAAAATATAGATCAGGGTCCAGAAGAGGCTCTATGGAACACCTGATGCTGGCAATCAAGTTTTCTCTGATGCAATGATTTACAAGATATAAAATCAAAGGTGGCATGAACCAGAATTCTCCTTTTCTAGTTCTCCAAATCTGGTTCCTAAGGAGGACATGGTAAATTCCAGTAAGGTGACAGCACAGCTTCAGAAAGACCATGAAAACTCCATTTTGACTAGTTTTGTCATCCTCCACCTTCTCCTAGCTCAGTTTTCAGAAGAGTCTTCCCCATTTCTTTTAACACTTTCCTAAAGCCTGAGCTCCAGATCAGTTTCAGATCTCCTTTTCCAGAAGGCCTTCAAAGAAAAACCTGACTGTCCCTAACAGCCAGTGACAAAGCAGCTTCTGAACTTCCCCGCTACCTCTGCTAATGAAATAATCTTTTCCCTGGCATCCACCACCTGTTTGTTGGCTCCTACCTGACATTTAGACCTGGTTACTTGCTGGACAAGGACCACTTTTCAGTTTGCACTTTTGCAGCGCTGTCCACTTCTACACTGAGGAGGCAATACTAACTTTTCTGAATACTTAACCACAGTTTAACAGAAAGCTTTACATGATATGCTGGATAATATTTACTGAGCAGTCTTAAAACTGATGTGCATACAAATCACTACCTACATGCTAAATTAAGCAATCTTGTACGTACCCCTCCAGTTACACAGGGGCATCCTGCCTGAAACAACACAGTGGACACACTGAAACAAGCTACATGCACTTGATATTTACATTCCTTATGGGGGACATCCTGAGTCAGAGTTCTCATTTTCACCCCAATTAAATGAGCAGAAGGAAGCATTTAACTGCATCCACAGAGGCTGCCTCTGCAGTTCATACAATGACCAGAACCAGGCATACGGCTAAAATAACTTGCCTTGATTTCCAGGCCACACCACATAAACGCCTATGCTAGGTGAATGTGGAAAGCTAAGCTGGTCCCAAACAGTCCACAAGAAATCTCTTCATATGCTACTCCATCAAGCTGGACTCGGGAGACATGGATGAAACAAAGAACAAGTTACTACAGCAAACACCCGAACACCGCAAAGTTTAAAAAGAAGAAAACCCAAAAGAAAGCTTCTCCTGGGTCGGAGAAATTGACAAGGGAGAACAAGACCATCCAGGAGCCAGGCCAAGGCGAGCACGGCTCCCTCCGCTGCCCTCCCTCCCAGGTGGGGGGGCCGCTCCTCCTTGCGCGCCCGGCCCAGGGAGGGTGGTAGCGGCAGGGCAGAGCAGCCCTCCTGCCCTCGGTCCCGCAACGAGGAGCCGCCACCCCCTTACCCTCGGGCGGCCGAAGCTCCGCAGTCCCCGCCGCGTCCTCTCCTCGCAGCTACCTGTGTGCCCGGCGGAGCTGCGGAGGCGGCCCGGCAGCGACCCCCCGCCCATGTTCCCGGCCAGGCCGGCGCGGGCACAGCCGGCATCTCGGCGCAGGGCGGCGGCACTGACGTGGCAGCCAAGGCCGCGGCGGAGCCGCTACGCCCGGCCCGGCCCTCCCGCCCCGCGGAGCCGCGGCAGGAAGCACAAAGGCGGCCGGGCTGTGCTCACGCCGGGGGCAGGTGGCGGCGGCTCCGCATCCCTGACCCGC
>VWZV01006690.1:2456761-2538179 GCA_013397155.1 Irena cyanogastra
ACCTTCTTTCACCGGGGCCGGGCACCGAGGTGGAGGAAGGTGCCGGGTAGGGGTAGGGCTGAGGAGAGGAGGGGAGGGGTGCCGGCCTTGCTGTAACTGACCGAGATGCTGCGGGGTCAGGAGATTGGCTTGTAGCGCTTAGTTGGGCTGTGGAGCGTCTCGGCCGAGAGGTCCTGGTGAAGAGATGAGTCCTTGGGGCACCCTGCCCGTGCTGTTGGGAAAACGAGGAGGCCGCAAAAGCTCCCTGCAGCACCCAGCAGTACAGTCCGACACGGAGCTGCACCCAGTCCAGTGCCAGCGGTGTCTTGTGGAGCCACGACACTAATCCTAAGGATCCAGGTTTATGTTAAGCAATATTTACATTGCACCCTTCATCCCAGCTACTATTTGAGCTTCTCACATGGCACCTGTAGAGAATAAAATTGTGGTAATAATGGTTTAAGGGCATGGCTTTCTAGATAACTGCACCAATGAGGATAGCTGGGGAAAGATGGGGTTTCTGATGCTCACCCCCTTCTTTGGGACCTCTCCATGTACATCTCTAGGGATCCCTGGGGATAAACAGTAACTTTCAAGTTTGTTAGACAAGGAAATGCCAGGTGGCCAAGAGAGAGAGGGAAGTACTTTGAGTTTAGAAACAGAACTGCTTTCAGCAGCACAGGAATACTAAATACCTTATTGAATGCTTCACAAGTTTAGAAAAGTTATATAGACAAAATACCACCCCTGCTTCCTCCTTCATTTGTGCATCAATGTGATTTATCAGAGCAATGCTGCATGGGCTCAGAGGGGTTTGCTGATCACAGGAACTTGATATTCCTGACCTGGTTAATGAATAACATCCATACTCTCTGTTTTGGATCTGAATGGGTGAAAGCATCAATGTGGGAGAATCCAAGTGAAAAACTGAGGGTGGTGTCTGGTAGGGAGCACACCATGGGTTCTGTCAGTATATGGGAAACACACAGAGTGCATGGATTATGCACTCTGTCATGTTCTTTGGAAATAATACTACACAGACACACAGGAGTTCTACTCTGGGATCTTGATTTCCATCTGGGAGGCTGCAACTCTCTGTGCTCAGTGTTTGCGTAGAATGTTTACTATTTAGTGTTTACCTGCCTAGTTCTAACAGACGACACATGCAACTGTTGACATGTTTTCAGTCTTTGAGATAAGGATATTTTCTTATAGCTACTATTCATACCTTGCCCTAAGGCTCAGCTGTACACAGTGCTTTCTATACGTGTGTGATGCTCTGCTTCAAATGCAAGGCCTGAAGCTTCTCGTGGCAGCAGAAAGTGTTGCTGCTTGAG
This sequence comes from Irena cyanogastra, assembly GCA_013397155.1. Lineage (NCBI taxonomy): Eukaryota > Metazoa > Chordata > Aves > Passeriformes > Irenidae > Irena > Irena cyanogastra. The sequence continues at coordinate 2,458,078 of VWZV01006690.1, forward strand.
CATTTTTTCTGCAATAGAGGTAATCACCCATAAACCTTACAGCACAAGGCATCAAAGAATGTTTTGCTTCCTAGTAACTGAAAATGAATGGCATCACAGAGATTAACATCTCTTCTTTTCAAACACTGGAAAACTGGAAGACTCAGGATAGCCCAGGACTTGGGTCAGTCAAATGTTTTGCTGAGCCAACAGAAAGAGCCAACTTCCTTGTAAAGCCACAGCTACAGGGAGAAGAGCCTCACTGACAGGTGTAATAACTGAAATAACTTCAGGCTGACATCTCTGCAGACAACAGAAAACAAATGAGCAGTGTGCCTGTTACCTTGCTAAACCAACATTGAAGCTGAGGGAAAGGTTTTGGCTGCAGAGGTGTTGTCATTGTGACTATTTTTGGTCTCATTTAATTTTTCATTCATTGAACATTTCATTTATAAACAGGCTTAAAGATGGTCTACTGTTGGTGTATTCAGAAAAGACTTTTTAAGTATTATTGAATCTTTCTGAGAAATAAATAACATGCTTTCAGTGGAAATGGCATGTTATTACCTTCTTAACAATTTTAAAATGGAGAAATTACAACATTCTGTCTTCCCCTGTGGAGGAGTGGTTCCTTCATTTAGATTATAGGTTTTTACATTTTGTCTGTGAATGCACTGTGATTATAGATGCAGAAAATAATTGAAGGAAGGTCAAAATATATACATTTTGTATTCTTTTGTGAGGATTGTGGTTGCTTCTGCTGCAGTAGCTGTGGAGAACTACAGCCAGAGTTGGAGTTTTACTGTGTTAGATTTGATGTAGACCTAAGAAAGAGCCCTAAAACAAGTCCTTTTCTCTCAGTACAGAACTTAATTTAAAATGTGACGAGTGTCTCCTGAATTCCTCAGCCTTGCAGTTCCATTTTCCTGTTGTAAGTAGATGTTATGAAAAGGCAGAGCTGTGGGGTTTGTGTCTGGTACGTGTCTGGTGAAGTCTCTAGGCACGTGACTGACAACAAACTCCATCTGAACTGTTTGCTTATCAGTGGGCCTGAATGGGGAAGGCAACAGGAAAGCTTGTGAGATGTGCTGTTATATTTGATCTATTTCTAAAGATTCTGAAGTGGAGCAGCCAAGGCCAGAGATGGACCTTATTGGAAGCCATCTCCTAACTTGTATGCCATGGATGTCAACATCTCCCTACTGCAGATCCATGCCTGTGGTGTAATGGATTAGGCAAGGATTATACTTTTGCAAATTCCAAATATAAATCTACCATGGGGCTTAAAAATGTGTTCTCTGAGTAGATAACCTAGGTTAATAGTGTGCTGGAGGAAGGAAGGAGGTTAATATCTAATATTTATTGGTAATGAGTCTGCTGGCTGATTTACTTCTGACAAAACCAGGCAGGGATGAAAAAGCAGCATACCCCCCCAAACATATATAATGTCTTCATTGCATATAAAGAGATGTGCTTGGTTAAGCGTGATGTCTCACCTGCAGATGCATCTTGTCTCATAGGAAAGGAAACTGTCTGCTAGTTCTGGGTGACCGTGGCATGCAAGGGAAGAAACTCGAAGTGAGTTGGTTGCACACTATTTTTGGCTGAGGGGTCAGGCAGTAACAGAGATCAAACATCCTACTGAACTACCACAACACTGCCAGCTACCAACAAAAAAGCCAGAGTATCCTCCTTCCTTTTTGTAACAGAGTTATACTAATACAAATTGTGAATAAAAAATAACAGATTTTAAGTCTTGGGCCCTTAAGTATCTATCTGTGTTACCTGTGCACACACAAGTTCAAGACATTATCACATTATAATTACATATTTTAAAAAAAATATCAAGAAGCATGGTTTTGTGATTGTAGTCAACTCATTACTGAGCCATTAGGAAACTGGTTCCAGCAGCAGAACTATTAATGAGCTGGTTTCAAGTAGTGTGTGTGCATTGTGATTACTTGGCGCTCTGCCTCAGTTTAATTAAGATTTTAAATTTACATAGTGCTATTCAACCATGTGTTGCACTAGTGTTTACAAAAGTGAATAGACTTAATTGTCCTCATTTTATAGGTCAGGCCACAGTGTCATTTTGGGGTCAAGGAACAAGACTGAAGCCACCCATCCCCTGAAGCAGTCTGGATCTGTTGCTCAACCTGCAGGGTGGCATTTCTTCCGTACAACTGAGAAAATGATTGGGTGGATGTTGACAAACCCTGAACAAAACAATTAGAATAATATTATTTAGTAGAGCTACCTGGTTTGATGTATTCGGTGAGATTTGCAAAAATCACAAAAAAGCTTCATATCTGTAGAAGTGCAGTGGCCAATTAAAAAATTTACCTTTGACAGGAAAATGATCAAAGTAATTGAAGTGGTTTCTCAGAGCTTTAAAGAAAAATGAAAGATAATCACATAATAAGAAACACTATTGTTCCTTCTATCACACCGTCTTCATATTATCAGCAATTATTTGATGTTCTAATCTTGCAAGCCTTATGAATATGAGCAGTCATGAGTAGCATGAACAAAGTTTGCTGAAACAAATGAGCCTGTAAAGGTCAGATCCCTGCCTTGAATAAATAGGTACAAATGACAGTATTGCTGTTTAATCTCCTGGGTGTGGTGTACTGCATAGAAGTGTAGCAACTCTGGTGACATTTGGGGTTTTTTATTAAATTTTAAATAAAATGTCCTTCTTGCTGTTTCCCAGCTGTGTGCTTTTCTTGCTAATGTGTTTTCATAAGCTTTTTTGCTCTGTTTTATGCAGGTGGAAGGTTGAGTGAGTTATGAGATGGGTGTGTGTTCACCCACTTTCATAGCGTAACCTCCAAAGAAAATAGTTGGCATGGGAACCTTCCCCAAGAAGCTGACATTTAAAATAACACGCTGTTCTTAGCATGAAGTCTCTTCTCAGGTTTATCTCTGCCATATCTCCATTTTCGTTATGAAAGAAAACATTATCAGATTTACACATCTACACAGCAAGAAGTCCTTCCATGTTTTTGAGGTTACAAACAAAGTAAAGATAAAACCCAGGCATGTGAAAGCACTGAGCACCTCTTTCCTTGCTTTTCTCTCCAAAGAAGTCTCTGCAGAGCTGAGTGGATGCCTTCTACCAGTTTAATTAGACATTCGACTCCCTGCTCTGCTTCTCTGTTCTTCCCAGTGGACTGATGAAACACACAAGCATTTGGAAAATCAGGAGGGACCTCTAGACTTTGTTACAGCTATTTAATTATCGGGTTATAGATCAGCAACTGCTTTCAGGTTCTCTTGGTACCTTTCAGAGATGGCAGCATAAGAACAAGCTACTCCACGATGTCTTAAGGTCCAGTAAATGGTCTGATCACTGCCAGCTCCTAATCAGGAGAGCCAGCAGCTTGCCATTGGCTCTCAAGTTGGGCATATCGCAGTAGTGGCATACCAGAGACTCTTTTTGCTGTTACTGTGTTTATTCCTACAAATGAAAAGACAAATACGAAACAGAATTTTAAAACAGGTGTGGGAACACTCACGACAAGTACCTTCAAGTCTATTTTGAACTACAAGTCACCTACTTCAAATACATAGTAAGATCCTATTGATACTGCTAAGGAGTGAATACTTGATGACACAGCTTTCTAATGCTGTGCCTGATCTCTGCCTGACCACTCCATACCGGCAGTTTGCATACTGAGTGGATGAAAGGAACATTCAAAAGTAAAGGAACCCGTGTGATTTCACAAACCCTGGACTCAAGCCTCTGAACTTCATCAAATACAATGCCATACACAACTAGAATCTAAATTCTGCACAATGGTTCTGAACCTTTCTTCTCTATGTGGAGTATAGTTTTCTTCTTTCTCCTGATTTTTCAAATCAAACCCTATACTTCCTTTAGTTCTTTTTCCTATTTAAGAAAAGAATAAAAATAATACCAGTGATGATGATGGCAGCAGAATTAATTACTTACATTTTAAAGCACTGACTCACTCCTGTAATGCAGTTAACAGTCTGTAGAAGACACGGAACACCTTTTTTGGGGGGAAAGAATTGATGGGATTGCTGTCCTTGTTTAGGGGACTTTCAGTACAATTCTCTGTTGAGCTCCCTGTGGAGCAGGGAGAGGCTGGGTGTCAGAGGTGTGTGTGTGTAGTGAGCTTGAACTCCAGCAGTGGGAGCTGCAGCTTTGCCAGGTCCTGCCATGGGTGATTCAGAAATTCTTGCTGTTCTAGGAGGATGAGGAGTGGGAGGGACAAAACATGGCTGTGGGCTTGGGGTTACAAGGACTTGCAGAATTTTTATCAGCTATGCACTGCACTCAGTGACTTTGCAGTTCTGCAACCCTTTTCCAATTAGTCATATCCCTTTGCTGACCCCTCATTAACCACTCCCCATCATTAGCTACACTGTTGGCTCTGACCCTGTTTTAGAGTTCAGGCACTAAATAACCACAGGCTTCTCAGCTTGCTTGGCTCCGGGTCATCTCTAACAACATGAAGTGCCCAGAATAAAAAAGAAAGAAAGAGAAAACATCTTTCTAAGAAGAACTGTGGAATGGGGAAAGCCTCAAAAGAATGGATCATCCTTGGAAAAAATATAGTGTATCATATCCACTGTGCATTATGGGGAGAATGATGGAGCTGGTGCCCTTTCTTCATTCATAGATCCACGAAAATTAATCAAGCATGTAGAAAGGAATGCTCTGACTACCTGTTGATTATAAATGACAATATAATAATTCTGATTATAAACTACAACCACACTCTTTAAATTCACCCTAGCATTTCTAGGCAAAACCACCTAAAGCAGTCCCATTTCTATACAGATTAATTCACACACCATGGTCACACATCCTCCTCTTTGGGAAGGTTCCCATGCCAACTGTTCCATCCACACTGACATCTAATAGTGTTTGGAGTAATGCTATGGAAAGAGAGAATGAGTTACCTGTAAATCTTAACAGCTTAGGAGGCAGAATGCATGCAAAGGCAAGCTAAACCCATTTGATACTTGGTATTATTCAGGTCCTGTGAGTTTGGAGGTCTGCATCAAATTTGGAAAGGTTGTGCCTTGCAGTGCTGCAATAAAGGTCACAAACCCAGAGAGATGAACTCCCCTGGGCTAAACCTGACTTTGCTGGAAGAACCCTTTCCATGCAGCACTGTATGAAATAATGATCTAATAAACTTACATGAGGATTAGTACATTTAAACATGATATTCAGTAAAACTGGAATCAGAGATGCCTTTTATTCCTAAATCACCAAGCCCTGATGACGTAAAACATTAGAAAAACCTCATGCTGAGGCACAGAGATACCTATTAAAGGAGAGCTTATATAATCTCAATTTAATTCTTCTTCTATTGACGTGAGTTTAGATATGGAATAACGTGAGTGGCTCAGGACAATATAAAAAATGAGATCTGACCCTCCACATCCATCTTCAAGGTGGATGGAGGCTCATATTCTTTAGTGCCAGCAGATGGCATCCATACACTTTGGAATCCCTGCTTCACACTTCCCAGTGCAGCACCACAACATTATCCTTTCATTGGAGGAGCCCGAGTCTCTCACATGACAGTATCTCCCAAACTGGTAAGGCACTTTGTTTTCATAAGGGTCAGAATATTTCCTGTACATTGTCCAACCTGATAAATTAGTGGACTGTGAGAATTGGATTTATTATCTCAGAGATTAAAACTGAAGTTAGATCTCACAGAAATCAACTACTACATACAGTCTGTCATTTGCAAGACATTTTGATGGAAGTTGGGTGGTTTTCATGCAGCTGCTCTTTCTTGCTCTTTCATATGAACTTTTCTAAGCTATTTCATTATTCTGAGTTCTTTGGATTAAGCAGAGTATCTAGAAATCAAAAATTTTGCAAGCTAAATAAGTGCATCATTTATCGAGCATGGCCATGGACAGTTTCCTCGGAGGAAAACAGCACAAAGGTGCTTTAGAAGTAATTTTTCAAGAGTGAATGTGAGACCAGAGGAGATACTATTGTGTTCCTAGTTTTTCAAGATTCACAGAAAACAGTAGGAAATAGCTGAAGTTTGACTGGCCAGCTGATTTCCATTTGCCAAGCAATGAATCTCAACATTAGGAATTAAATATTAAAACGATTTCGACATGACAAGGACTGCTAATAACATACTAGAAAGCAAATGATCAATGGATCTCAGAGAAACCAGACAGATTCCAAAGGACAAACTGAATATTTGAAACACTCGTAAATGTACTATGAGAATACATTATTTCTGGCCTCTGTATATCTTCAAAAGAAAACAGTAATGAAGGAGACCTAAATTATTCCTAATCTTTTTGTGAGTGAAGGTTTCACTAACTTTAGCAAGTTCCAGGTTAGAGTGTATGTGAGCACAACTCACAAAGTCAAATGCCAGACAGGAAAAAGAGAAAAGCTGCCTCGAACTTGCCAAAGATGTGTCTTGGTAAACTCAGTGTTACTGTAAAAGCCCTAAATGGAAAACCTGTGATGGAACTGAAAGTGAACAGTGCAATACTTGTGTATAGAGCTAGATGGCTGCAGTGGCACACTAAGAATGTCCAGATTTGCTAATTCATTGCGGATGTAGTTTTGTTCTGTGTTTTGCTTCATGTAAAACAATCTTTTCTGTCTTCATTTTCTTGACATTTTTATTATGTACAAACTCCGTCTACTTTTGTTCTCTGTTTCTTCTAAATAAAGTTAATCAGCTTTAAGATTTGCATCAAGTGGCTTTGAGTAATGACAGTTTTAAGCCAAGACTATTTAATTTTAAAGTACAATGTTCAGTCTATATTTTTTCTACCTAGCTGCTTCTTTAACTACGAAGAACAGAGAAAAGTTAAAAAAAATTAAGGTAACTACACATATTTAGAGAAATATCTTTTTTAAAAGGAATTTTCTGGCAGGCAACCTGCTCTTATCATCAGTTTTATAACCTTGCAGAATATTATCTCTCAGGAACTCTATTATTATCTTAGGCAGTAAATTGACACAAAAGAAACTTAACAAAAAGATGAGCAAAGTGTTGATGGGTGTGGGAGGGGGAATATATCTTAGTAGCTTACACAGGCATTTCAGAAATTTTTTGGGGGGAAAGGGGGTGTTCTGTGTTAGTTTAAAAGATTAAAGTTTGCAATCTGCACTAGGGGAGAGTTCTTGCTAAAGTCTGTATACCAAAGCTGGCTTTGAATTGAAGAACTGTTGTAATTAGATTACTGTAAATACAATAAGAAACTCACTCCTGGTGGTCTGGGGAGGAGTGTCATAGGGCACTGGAGAATTGTGTTGGCAGGATTTGGGACAGTTTGACTGAAAGCAGAGAATACAATCTCAAAATCCTTTTAATCTTCCCCCCACCTCCCCAGTTCTTTGGGGATTTGTTTGTCATTAAGTAACAGTCAAAAGATTAAGGAAGTATAAAATGACATTAAAGCTCACAAGTACTTCTATAAAATTATCAATGCTAGCGTAGTCTTCAGCGGGGTTTGCTTCTGCCAAGACTGTCTAGAGCCAGGCAAAATGGAAAGAAAAGAGGCGGGCAGGCACAAAAGCAAACGCCGCGAACGTGGGCTGCAGCGCCCGTTGTGTGCTGGGCCGCGAGCGCGCGGCCTCGCGGAGCTGTTGCTATGTGTCTGGGCTCAACAAGCTTAAACTTTGCATGGCCCATGCTAAACTAATTTGAGTCAATTTGTCTACATCATTTCAACAATCATCCCGTGCATTTTGATTCGTACATACAACACTGCATGATAAAGGCCCACCGAGCAGATGCCGACTGCTCATTCTGCCGTGGTCTGGCTGTTGCTAGCTCTTCACCATGGTTTCTCCATATCCTAGTGACAATGTTAGTTTTTCCATGTTGAGGTTAAGTCTGTGCCTGGCTAGTTAAGACTTTTCTTTACAGAGGACAGCTCCTATAACAACTGCCAGCTCTAAGCATGACCTTTAAAAATGAAATGAGGGAGTGTTAACTGAAGGGTTGGTGGTTTTTTTTGTTTTTTTGTTTTTTTAATCTCCCAGGGGAGTTCAAAGGAATACGAGGAGATTTTGCAAGCAAGTTTTAAGCCTGAACAAGAAAGAGACACCAATATCAGAAGATGTTATCATAGAAAAGCTGATCTAACCTGCTTACAATTAAATAGTCTCCATGTAATGGGTTTTGACTCACTTGTAAACATGTACTTTGTAAGACAGTTTTATTTTTTAAATTGAAATCAAACAAGGATAAAGAATTAAAGCAACTCTGCTCTATGGCTAGGTAATACAACAGGACTGATCTGCAGCCAGTGCAAGTCAGTATAGCTGCAGAGGGAATTAGCTGCATGATCCCATTTTCTACCAGCTAAGGATTTAGTCTTTGAGAGCATCATGTTTGGAAAACTCTAGTATTAATGAGTAAAAGAGCAAGAAGGAGCAGTAAAAATACTGCATTCTCCTGTGTGATAAATCCCTGCAAGAGGCATTAAAGTCCACGTGTTCTGTAGGGAGACAAAGCCTATAATTAACGTTTTTATTATTCTTGGATTGCCTTGATAGTTTCTCTGCATACTTTTGCTAAAAAAGGATTACCTGGTGAGTCTTGCCAATTTGGAGTCCTGGATAACTCCAGGGACAGGGTGGTTGTTTTTCTGTCTCTCTAATGAACTATTGAGGATTTCTTGTGGCACCCACTAAATGTGGCAGCCATTTCCCTATAGCAAACTTTGAGAAAATTTGCAGTTTTAACTGTGTTTCCAAAACAACGTAGCTCTGTCCATACTGTCAAAATCTTAGTTGGGATTAAACTTTACTGGTTTGGGGGGGCCGGGGAGGGTTCTCCCTTTTTTTTCCTTTTGTTCCTTAAACCTAAGATATTTAGGGTAGCCTCTCTGAGTTAACCAAAATTTTATTCTGATGAAAAAGAAACAAGGATATATTGTCTAAGGAGTCACTTTTTCAATGTCACAGAAAAATGCCAGTGAAAATCTCTCAGTGAGGTCCATGTTTTGGGAAATGTTTTAATGCAGGGGATAAGCTTTTTGTTTCAATATTTGCTCTCCACATGATAAAACCAGAGACATGGGAAACGTGGACAGCTCTAAAAAAGAGCTCAGAGGCTCTTTTTAAAATGCACATCCTCTCGGCGTGCGCTCATCGCATTCTGATTTGAATTTTAGGCCTCAAAATAAAGTTCAGTACTTTATTCAAATTCAATGAACTGTGCTATGCTCTGGCAGCCTCTAAGGATGTGGCAGGCCTGCAACACCTCAGAAAGTGGAGGGGGCAGCAGCAGCTTGCAGACTAAATCCTGGCTACCACAAGACAAAGATATTCTAAAATCTCTTTTCAGGCAAGCTGAGCAGAGAAAAGGTGCACATAAGAGATCTGAGATCTTCCTTCCTTCAGTGCTACAGCTAATAAAGATGCAGCAGAGACCTGCCTGTTAGAAAAGCTGAGTTTGAGCTTTTTGCTGATGATGGTACTGTAGGAGTGTGGCAGTGTTATGGTAGCTCCTGAATTTTGGGAGGGAGATGGACACACTGGATATAGATGCTGAACTCCCCTATGAGATCCAAGGGAACGAGTGTCTGCCACTGTTGATAGAGTCAATCATGCAAATAAAAGTGAGTTGATTGCAGAAAGGTTTACCAAGACACTTTGAAAGACAGTATCAGGAATAAATCTGAATCTAAACAACATGAGTTTATAAGATAAATGTGGGAGACAGTGAGTGCCTGAAGTTAAAAAAGGAGCTGGGCACTGCAAGGACTGTTTTACACTTCAGCGCAAATGGACATCTCTGACCTGGGCCTCAGCTCCCTTTGTAAAGCTCTCTGGGAATCAGAGACAGAAGTTTGCTTCCATTTTTTCAGAGGGATAACTGAAATGAGAAATGTTAAACCCCATCCTCTCCTGGGCATAGATACCATGACAGGTACAACTGCTCTCATGCTAGAGCACTATCTCCCATCCTCATAAAGTAACTTTTGTTCCTATGTGTACAACACAGTTCAGCACAGAAAACAGAGACCAGTGTTTTTTTCTAAAAAACATCCTTTTCTTTCTAAGTATTACTTGGCAAGTAATATGCTTCTCAGTACGCATTCCATTTCAGACTACTGATATTCCTGGTGTCAGTAAAAGTGTTCATGTCAGTATTAGAAATATCATCTGAGCATCCATCTCCTCCAAGAACTACCCAAGCACATTTTTACCTTATTTATAATGCTTTTTCACCCATCTTGGTTTCCCAGACAGTCAACAACAGAGAGGAAAGCAGAAGCAGGTTCACATAGGAGGAGTTAGTTATTAATTATTAATCTACAAATTATGCAACATCCATAAATCTTGTCACAAGAAAGGTGTCTGGCCTTAGCACTGTGCTGGGAGCTGCAGAAACTGACTTATCCCTGACTTACCCCTCCTGATGTGAGAACAGTCACAAACATCAAGACAGAAAAGGCAAAAATTTGCCAGATTTTTCTCTGAAATGGACAAGATCCCCATAGGGAGCCACGAGCCGCCCAAGCTGGTCTCAAACAGCGCTTTGTTCCAGGAGGAGCAGCCCTGTGAAAGTGCCAGGGCAGTGCTGGCCTTCCTCTCTGCTCTGGGCATCAGCCTCTTCAGCAGGTTGGGAATACAGAATATGACATCAATCCCACAAGCACAGATCTCAGCAGAGAGCGGTCTCTGTATCCCAGCAAGGCTAAGCTTTATGCTGTAAGCAAGTGCTAAGTGTTTTTCTGCCAATGTCACAGCCAGCTTGCTGCAGGCCAGGCTGCCACTCAGAGGTCACAGGGAGATGGGGACAGCCCAAAGCCTCCAAACTACAGCCAACCTTACCCCAGGGCTGATGCTGAAGTCACCAGTGGGGAAGCACTCCAGGCTGAGAGAAGGTTGTCCATCCATTGGGCATCTCAGCTTCCCACTGTGTAAAGCAAGGACAGCAGCCTCCTATGAGCTCCTGGTGCAGATCCTCATGGGAGAGGCAGTCCAGTGCCAAAAGAAAACGGACATCATCCCTTGGGCACAGTGCTTTGGAGGTGTTATAGCCACAGGAGCAAGTGGAACTGGTTCTGCCAAAAAATGAAAACATGATGAGCACCTGTGAAAAGGGAATTTGTTTTCACAGGATATTGCTCTTCTAAATGATAATGACTGCTCTGAAACACTCACAGACTATTGGTTTTTTTAATCAGAGTTGTCCTTACCTTGTAGCTTCAGTGTGACCCCCACAATGAGCAGCAGTTGTTACATAAGCAGTATCCCTCTCTCCACAGGCACAACCATGAGGCACAGATTTACTCTTTGCGGCAAACTAAGTTACCAGAATCTGGTTTTATAGAACAACAATTTAACCTGTTGGTGCTATTCCCTTTTTGTAATACATACTGCACAAAGCCATGCAGTTTTGCACAGGAAGGCTAAAGTACTAAGGTTTTTAATGCTTCTTAAGGTGCCTGGGCCTGGTCTAAATGCTATAGTGCATCTTGTTTGGGGAGCAAAGCACTCCTAACTTTTCCCCGGACTTGCAGAAGAACCCTCTTGCAAGTCCTGGGAAAGGACATTTTCTTGCATTGAAAATCCCCAACTAACCAAAGAATCACTTTTGCAGTTAGTGGCAGCCAAATGTGACAAACCAAACAAGGTGCGAGACTCCAGCAAAAGCTTTGTGTTTACTGCTGAGGGAATGAGGCAAGATGGGGAAGGATGACAGTGTTTTGAGGATGCTGAAAGGGAAAGGAACAGTATTTTGTGCCGAAATGGCCAAACCCAGGCATTTCTATCAGCCACCGCCTTATCCTGTCTCACAGTTAAAGTCAGCTTTTAGAAAAAAATGCATTTGTAAAATTTGAAATTCCCCATGGCATCTCTTGCTCTCTATGCTAAGCCTTAGCAGGGTGTATTGTTATTCCCAAGTGCTGGCCAGAGCATGCCTGGCACACTGCAGCAAATGTGTTCTCATGCTGAGCACCAACACTGGTCTTATTTACATACACAGCCCCTCATATCTGAGCTGTGTAAACTGCTTCCAACAGTTCCTTTCCTTTCTTTGTTCAAGCAGACAATGGTCTTTGGAAATTTATTTTAATGCTACTGAGACAAAATTGTAATTTAATTTACAAGTTAATAATTTCCCCTTCCAAATTCCCTTTAGCTCTGCATGTATATTACTTAATAGCTTATCTATATGCCTATCAAATGCTTACTGCTCTGAAAGAATACAACAAGTGACCCTTTGCTTATACAGCAGATCAGGAGAGGAAAAGGTGGATATGGCCCCTCTCTTTGCTCCCATCTTGCAGAGAAAGGACAGAGTTGGGCTTCCTATGGACCTGTTTGCTAGCTTTTTAGAGGACAAGACAGCAAATTAGGAGGAGCTGCTTCTGGGAAGACCTTTGTGATGAAGAATGCAATACATGAAACCCTGCTAATAGAATAAATTATAAAGATACAACTTAAAATATCATTCACCTCAAAAGTTATTCTGTTCTGTTTTCTGCATGGGGAACCTCTTTACACTATCTTTTGTGGCAGCACCAGCACTGGGGAACTTTGCTTTCCAGAGGATCAACCCTCTACCCCCATAGCTGAGGTGCCTGCAGTGAGGTGAGCCTGCTCTCACCTGGTCTCTGTGGCCTTTGAGTTGGCTCCTGTGGATGAGGGCAGGCAGGAGGGTAGTGCTGGGCAAAGTAAATAAGCTCTCTGCCTGTCTGGAGGGGACAAAACCCAAAGGTTATTAGGGATTTAACAAGCTGAGTAGAGAGGATGGGCAACGCAGCTCAGCTGGGTGAGACCTTGTTGCCTTGGATATGGAGCCTGCGTGGCTGTGGGAGCTTCTCAGTGATGGGTCAGGACACCTGGCATCTTCCCTGTCTTTAGAAAAAGTACTTGTGGGGCTGAGAGCAGTGGAAAGCAGCAGTTGAGCTGCCCTGCAGGTGTTTCAAGCCTTGACAGGGTGAAAAAGTGTCTAGGGGGACCAACAAGCAGCACTGGAGGAATTGTGAGTACAGACAGCACTTCAACCACTGAACTGCAGGGTTTTCCTTATCCTTTCACCTCTCCAGCTTCTTTTCAGTTTTAGGCTAACTCCTGGATTCACTCAGCCCTATTCCTCAGATCTACAGAAAGCATTTTCCAAGGCTTCTGCCATTTTACTTTTCCATTTTAAAAATGGCCTTCAGAATAAGTGAGAAAATGAAATAATACAGTAGAACCTACCATGTCAAATTATAAATTAATTGAAAACATTTAACTTTGAGAATGAACACCCCATCACACACATACACACACCCACCCTTCACCCTGCAAAAGGCAGCATTAGAAACATTCTTGTATTTAGGTAAAAATATGAGGCCTAAGCAGTTAAAAGGCAATGTGCTCTAAAGCCTCCCTAATCTATTTTCCTCCAATTCTTTCCACCTCTAAGAAGCTTGTGGAGTTAGTTGTCGATTAACATTCAGGAAGATTGTACTCTGTCTCCAGTTCATTGCTCTCTTGTTGGCTTATTGTTATTCAGAGCCCATTTATTGTAGATGAGCCATTCATTTTCCTCTAATTGGATGGGATTGGATTTCACTTTCATTGTTGGATGCATTGAAAACCCTGGAGGGGCTACAGGGATCAGCCCAGGGCTGGGGAGATTTAACTTAGCACAAAGTTTAGGTTGCAGCTGAAAGAAGCCACAATTTTTTTTTTTTTTAATTTTGGGTTTTTTACATACAAATGCCACATGGCTAGATTTGCAAGGTCTCCCCTGTGACCCCAAACACCTTATTGCATAACATACTTCTGGTATTTTTGTATAGTTCCTCACCAAAACACTCATGACATGGGGATTGTTAGGAAGATTTCTGAGTATCAGAGACCCAGCAAGGGCTTTGCACCAATGTCCCTCCTGTCAGGATCCAACTGGCTGACTCCTTCAAATATTTGGCTTAAATCCTTTCACAGTTCTGGGATCCTGCACTGTAACATCCCCCCTTGACAATCTGCTCAGATTCCTTTGGGGTGATACAAGGATCTGCAAGCAGAAGGTATTTTCCGAGCTGCACGCTGCAGTTACACCACAGATTGCTCCTGCAGTTGCTCTGTCCCCTGAGCTGAGGGTGGAAGAGCCTGCCTGGCACTGATCCACAGCCTGGCTTTGTGGCAGAGACACAAGTCTGGACCAAATCCCTCTCAGCCACCTAATAAGTCACTCTGAAGGGTTGGCAGCAGAGCTAAAAATACACCTGGGCACCCAAGTGTGCACGTGTGTGTTTGTGTGCATGTATCTCGGAAACCCTGGAGGATGACAGGTCCAGGACAGGTCTCCCGGCTGGGCTGACCTGCTTTCTAGAGCAAAGAAGTCAGGAGATGCCTGCCTTAGGGGCAGCCCTGAGCGCTAGCACATCCCCTAGATGCCCTCTTAGTATCCCTCAACTCACTTCTAAACATCATCTGGCAAGCTAAAGCCAGTGACTGTCTTGGTGGGAGAGAAGGGAGATGAAAAGGAGCAGGGAGGAAGTAGAGAAAACACTACTGTGGTGCGTTGGAAGGGTTAACATCTGGCCTCCTGCAGATGTTTGTCTTATGAGGACCTGGGGGCTGGCTGAGCTGGGGTATTTGCATGGGAAATTCTCCAGCAAACTGCAAGCATGTACTGGAGCCTTTCCCTTGGAGGGGGTCTATTTTGCACCTCTCTTTTCTTCTAGGGCACAGATTTTTTATTGAATGTGGGATTGATGTATCTCTGACACCTTCACTGTGCTGACAGATGCATTTTAAACTGGCCATCAGGTTTAAAACCACCAGAAGGTACAGTGGGCAATGATGGGAACACTCATGTGCCTCCACACAGTGCTGGTGTTACTAGAAGGATGAAACAATGACTGAAGGCACTGTTGAAAAAGACCCTCTGCTCCTGCACACAGGAATAAGCAAAACCCATTTCCTACAAATCTGTGCTCAGGTCCTGACGGCACATAAGAAGGTACCAGCTTGATCCCAAACCCTTCTTCCCATTTTATAAAGGCAAAGGGAACACTTGAGCCCTTCCATCCCCTGTCCCTGCCTCCTTAGTTAAATTTTAGGTGACTTGACACCTCTGAGAAACCCACGTGCAGCCGAGGGAGACCAGCAGAGAGCAGCAGAACCTGGAGGGAAGCAGAGACATCCGCACACCACGTGGGTTGAAAATAAGAGAACTAACACCAGTCCCAAAGGTCAGGCTCTGGCTGGGACACAATATACTGACAACCTTAACCACTAAAACTGACAGACCCAGATGAGGACAACATTCAGAGGTGCCCAAAATTATAAATAAATATTAAAAACAAGAGGGAAAGTTTCACCTGCTGCTTGCTGAAATATTTTTTCTTTAAAAGGACTGTGGGAGACACCATATGTGAAAGACTTTAACATGAAAACCTGCATTAGAAGTAGCTGGTCAAAAGCACTGACATTTTGAGGGTCTCCAGACACCTCACAGCACATGGAACACCCATGGTAGCAGCAGGCAGGGTTGCCCAGGTTCAAAAGTAAGTTGACCAACCAAAGAGCTTCAGATGACAGCAAAGCCCACCAGAGCTCACAGTCTGTCACTTCAATGGCCAATTATGCACATGAAATACTATTTTGAGCATTTTTCAGCTCCATTAAATAAATGAAAGTTTTACATACTTTTTTCCTACAGAGATATCTGGTGGTTGTCAGCCTCTGGCTCTTGTGGTCTCCAGGCCCCTATTAAACAGTCTGAAAATGATAATTAAACAAAGCAAGTCTGTGAGCTCAACAGCCACTATCCCAGGCTTGCATCTCCCCTGGAAAATTGTCCTGGTCTGCAAAGAAAAAGTTACAAAAACCCATCTGCTTTGGCTTCCACACAGCCTCCTCTCAGCCTTCCCCTGAGCATGCTGAGCAGCATGTAAAGCTGAGCAATAAATCATCTCCCTGGGTTTTCCAGGCCTCTACAGATCCATGGGTCGTGGGCAGGGAGCTGGCCACAGCCATGGTCTCTCCAGCACTGTATGGAGGGATCAATCTCCCTGTGGCAAGTGGCACTTTCACATACTCCCTGAGCAGGGACTTGCTGGCTTTGATCATCACACATCAGCTCTGTTATATCTCCAGCCCCCTGAGGTTGTTTCCCAAATCATGAGTACCTGGGACACTGAGTCTCCCAGGGCCACAGGTCTTACAGAACCCTGCTGGATGTTTTTCTTTGGAGAATGTTCTCCAACAGCAGCTCCAGCTTAGATACCGCTGAACTACTTTACAGTCATGCTACATGTGCCACCCCAACTTGAGCATTACTTCTCATAACATGACCTCTTAGTCCAGCAGAGCTCATGTGTTCCCACCTTCAGCCCAGCTGCAGGGGAACTTTTATCCAACCCACACCAGTGAACACATCTGTCGTATCACACACTCAGAGTTCAGGTATTTCTCTCTTCTTTTCCTACATTTTTTCCCAGCTGTCAACCACAATGAGTCACTGTTACAGGCAAGGAGGTTTGCTTCCCAAAATCAGTCCCAGTTGTGGGTGGGGGAATCTCTTAACTCTTGTGTCTCTGGGCACAGCAACCTTTCAGTTTTTCCTCTTGCACATCAGCCGTACCCAATTCCACTCTTCTCTGGAGAAAACCAAAGCCAAACAGGTCATCCCACAAACACAGCATCACTGGGAGGTATTGATCTCTAATGGTACAAGAGTTTTACCAATCTAGCAAGAATAGTAAAAATTATGGCCTTTTAAAACTCTTTCTAACAATTACAGAAGGAAATCAGAACTTTCTATGCCATTTTAATGTCCAGCTGCTTTAGTAAAAATTTGACATGACTGTTCCTTTTCATTTCAGGATTTTTTTTTTAATTTCCTGATTTTTCCTTGTCTTCAGTTACTTGTTTTTCCTTCCTCACATTTTTACAGAATTTGCAGAGGTCAAAGGGAATACATACACACATGCAAAAACTGAGAAACTGAGAAAATGGGTAACTCTTTTTTCCCATTTGACTACCTTTTCCACATGTTCTTGAATGAGAACAACACACCAGGAAAAAAAGGCCTTGAATGAAAATAAATTTTAAAAAGTGGTGGGAGTAAAGGATGACAGAAGTGGGAAAGTGAAAGAGAAGAGCAGACAGTTCCTCAAAGCAGGATATCCCATTCCAGACTACATCTCCTCCCACTGCAGAAGCAGAGGTTATTTGCAGACTCACCAGCCCTCACCTGCTGCCAAGGGTTTATTTTCCAGGAAACCTCTTTCCAGGCCCAGAACAGGCAGTGGAAATGCCTGGACCCTGGTTCTCAGCAGGTGGATACAGCAGCTCTGGTGGCACTGGTGCAGCCAGGCCATGCTCTCAGACCACCTCTGGGAAACACAAGCCACACTTACAGAGGCGTTTTGCCTCAGGCCAGGAAAAACTGTCCTCATCTTCCATAATTGTCCAAGAAATGACAATGAACAAATGGCTCCCTGCCGCTTGTTATTTTGTTAGGAGTTTGCCTCCATGCAAACCAGCTGCCTCGTGACCTGGGGAATGAAAACTGCCTGATTCTTGCAGGTTTGCACCCAATATTGCCATTTCCTCACTGCATTAATTCCAGATACCCATCCCTGCACCCCTTCCAGCCCTACTGTTACTCTCTCCTCGCCTCAGAAGCAGCCTCAAGCCATGAGTCTCAGTGGCCCAGCACAAGCCATGGGGACAGCCCAGCCCAGCTCCCCAGGGAAGGACATCCACCATCACCCCGCTGCCCTTGTGTCCCACTCTGACTGCTTTGATAGGAATAATTCCAGCTCTCCTTTTCCCTCCCTGGCACAAAGCTGCCTGCTCCCCCGAAGGTGGTGGCGTGTAAAAGTTGTTGCATCTCCATTAAACTGTACGCGCTCCGCCCGCCAGCCGCAGTGCACTTCAGATAATTCTTTGATGCAATATATTTTCCAGGATAGGCTTTTGTTTTCTTTCTTGGACGCTCACCCTCTTTCTGTGGTCAGTTTTGCTCATTTCTCTTGTAAGCTGTCTAGAGGCAGAGAAAAGGCTTTCAGTTTTAAGCAGTTTCCTTTTCAGTTCCCCTTTATTGAATTCCAACCTCCATTTTTTTTTTAAAGCATAGGGACATCATTTATCTTGGACTTTAAGTTGCAGGGGCCTTCAAGGGGCTTCTTTTTTTCTTTCCCAGCTGCATTTGTTGACACACAGTCAATCTGTTTTTTGCCTTCGTTCCCCCTCTTCCCCCCAGCAGGCCATAAAGTATCGACAGCTGTGCCCTTTATTAGCATAGCCATTTTAAGCACAACAAGGGGGAAGAGACTAAATATATTACAGCCATTACCTCTGTCAAAAAGTGACAATTTTAAAACATTTTAGCTTTTCACTGGGAAAGCCAGCAGCACAAAAGAAAGTGCTATAATTTTATTGTAAATGCTTTTTAAATATGGGTCACTTGGCTATAATCAATAGAAAGGATGGAAAAGTTCAAAGCTTGAGAACAGTTCAGGCAGATAGCAGAATTTTTTTTTAAAAAAAGGCTTGTCTTTAAAATATGCTAATTGGGACAAAAATACAACAGTGAGAAGCATGCAAAATAAGATCTTGTTCCTGGCGGTTTTGTTTTCTTTACAGCTCTGTTCATGCTTTTCCCATCTACTTATAAGTGTGTTTTACAGCTTGGATAGGAATTATTCCTCCCCAACAGGGTGTTATGAACATTTGGGGACTGAGAAAACAGGAGGGAATCCAGACAGTCACTAGTCTCTTCTCAAAAAGAAAAAAAAAACACTAATAAACTACTGGTTTTTTTTTCTAATGCCTTTGGAAGTGTGATGTGCCACAGCACTGTGATTTACCAGGCAAGCTCACTTCTTCAGCATAAAATAATCCTGAAGCCTGAGAATCTTGGTAGTTTAGGTTTAGGGTTGAACCTAAAAGTTTAGGTTTCAGGTTTCTTGTTGGCAGAAACTTGTATTTTAAGCTTCTAGAATGAAGAATTGGGCTTTTTGACTAGACAACTACTAACACCCACAGTCAGCATCTGTTACAAGCTCTAAAATGTAAAAGAGGGCTAATGGATGTCCTGAAGTCTGAAAATCTTGGCTGCTTTTCTTTCAGTTTGTAATGGGTTTATCAGGCAAAGAGGAAGGGGCAATCTCAGCAGGGTTTATTTTGGATGCGTTCACCTTCCTCTCCATTTGTTACATCTGGAGTGAACTTAGAAGCCTTTTCTGCTATCTTTCCCTCTCTAGTTACAATTTTTGCTGGAGGTTTCACTTTGTTTTTCAAGTTCCAGAATGTATGTAAAACTTGGCTTATACCAAGGCAAGTTGTTAAACAGGCTCCCAAAAGCAAGGCTGCTTTAAAGAACCTGTTTAAAGCAGGAAGTCCATGAAATCCTGCACACAGCATTATACAGTACCTGCCAAGAGATGTGATATAGGCTTGTAGTGGCTCCTGGGGGGCTATATCCCACTGCACTAAGCAATCTCCAAATTTGCAGGAGAGAGCAACTGAGCATCCTGCTGTGGGAAGAGTGTGGTCCATGGCAAAGGGGAAACCGGGAGGAATTCTCACCACCCATCTTTTGGCAACCAATTTAGCAGTTAAATGTAACCAGCTGGTCTCCCCAGGCTCTCTCTGTAGTCGAGGGAGGGAAAGCAAAGCTCCTGCAGAGGGTCATTCAGTGCACCCAAATGAGCCTTACTCTGAATTGTCCTCTCTCTCATCCGTGACTGGAAAAGGAGTTAGAAGAAACTACCCGGGTAATTTAGCCAGCTAAGATGGGTGGTCTGAATAATTCCTTCCCCACCAACCTCTAAAAGCCTGTCTAGGTACCCCACAGAGATTGGCATGCCGTCGGAGGGATCGATTCCCAGGCACATCAACAGCTCAGTGATCTGTGCTCCCGCCTGCTCTGCAGAAAGCCGGGATGCTCGAGGAACTTACCTGTACCCTGTAGCTGCCAGCCAGGACAGAGAGCTGAGCTGACCCTTATGCTGTCAGATGAAGCTGTAGGACTGCTTGTGGCAATGGTCAGATTTGTGGTTTGGGGTTTTTTCCCTACCTGACAGACTGCATCTGCTGTCCTCAAGCCTGGCCAGAGGCCACTGGGTGGGAGCAGCTGCACGTCAGCCTGGCCCTCGTAGTCGTCTCATGGCGGAATTGAAAGTAGCTCCTCTGCTGCATATAGGGGACACAGGGCTGCTCCTACCTCCTTCCCAAGAAATTAGTTTGGTCCTGTGGGACTCCCTCCTCCTCACTCACACAGAGCGAGGAAGAGAGGCTTGCTCTCAGGGGGGACAGCAAGGCACAGCAGCCCAGGGCACCTCCCACGTGAGGGACTGACTGCAGCACCCACGGCAGCGCTACTGAGGCCTCGAACCCAGGGCAATAACCTAGGGCAGGCACAGCCTTCCACGGGCCGAGGAACAGGGAAAAGCAGAGGATTAACAGGGCTCACTTGTATTGCTGTGGTGACAGGAGGAGCCCTGAAAAACACTCTGCTTTCCTACAGTCACCACCTTTTTCCTCACCTCACGTGCACCTGGGCCTCCCGGCAGCCGCACGCCTGCCCTGCTCCTCACAGGCAGCCGCGGAAGGCGGGACGGGCTCCCCGGCCCAGCTCGGGAAGGACTTCCAGCCCTCTCTCCCAGGCTCTTCCTCCAGTGCTGAGGGAGCTGCTGTCCAGGCACAGCTGGAGGATGCATGGAAAAGCCAAAAGGACATCGATTTCCCCCCAAATTCCTGGTCTAAATATTGCATCACCAGAATGACATATTTTGGAGAGAAACAACTTCAGGATAAGCAAAAGCTTTTGCGTGGAGAACAAATGTTCCCTGACACTTTCCATAAGGGCCAGATCCATGCAAGTAACTAAGATGTTAATGCAAGAAGGATTTTCATTTGTAGGATTAAATAGGTTTGGTGTTTTTTTTTTCTTTTCTGTCTAAAAGTGAGCCACATCTTTGCACTACTACTAAATCATTGCTTTTCCATGCTTGACCAGAAAAGAATCTGACCTGGGCAGCTGTTTAACTTGCTGCTCAAAGACCAGCAAAGTCTGGCTCTCAACTGTTTGAACAGGGGAAGAGTCTTTTTACAGCCAGCCTTATTAAAGCACAGGATTTTATTAGCTGTTTTGTGGTAATAAGTTGAAGTACAAAGTTGTGGAATGCTCCTTCAAGAGATTTGGGATCTTGTGTACTTTGGGGTTTACTTTCTTCTTTCTGACTAGGGTGCTTGGCAACCCACTAATGCTACAGCCTTATTGTAATGTTCTCTTCCTTAAAGCCACCTTTGACAACTGATTTTTCACCCAGTAGGGGAAATTTACAATTTGAAGAACTGTAAGAAAAATATGCTATTGCCTAGTTCTGTTTGTTTTTGTTGTTGTCGGGTTTTTTTGTGGGTTATTTTTTTTTTTGTTTGGGTTTTTTTTTTTTTTTTGTTTTTTGTTTTTTGGGGGTTTTTTGTAACCTTTGCAGATTTTCAGGTACTTGGAAAAACTCAAGATACAGGGTAAAAAAAAAATCTACTTTGGCCACACATACAGCAATGTTGGACATTCAAAACATCAAAGCTAATGTGGTTTTCATCTTTGGCAAATTTCTTTAAAGTTCTGGTAATTTTATCACAACATTTTTAACAGATTGTAAACAACCTTTTTTCCTGAAAACCACTTTTGGGGCACATGAAATTTCAATTAGCATTCGGGAATACCTGCCAGGAAGTTTTCACAAACATTGAAACAAACGCATCTATTATTTTACAAAAGAACAAAGTATTCTGACAAATTTCAGCAATTTCCCATCATCTTTTGTTTCATAACTCTAATGGGAAACAAAGAGAAACAAAGCTTCCAAATCATTGATGAGCTTCAATGAGAACTGTTTTGCTTTGGACTCTTGATGCCAAAGTAAAGACTGAAACACAAGATGTTGGGGTTGGGACTAACTGTGGAAGACTTTTTGGGAGTGAAAGGTACATGTCCCCAAAACCCACGGGGTAACATCTTTATAGTCACCACTAGAAAACCTACTGACATTTTACTCAGAAGGGAGTAAAACGAGACATTTCACTTAGAGACCCTTCCCGACACTGCCCAGTTTGCCCATTTAAGCAAGACTCAGCTGCCCAAGCCTCCAGTTTTGGAGGTGCAACTTAAAAATAAATTCAGGAGCAAAATTTCACAGTACACAAAAAATTCCAGGGAGTTCCTTCTTTTAACCTCACTTTTCTTCAGACTCCTATGCAAGAGAAATCCTACCAGATGCTCAGTTACTCTGGAAACACTAGCCAGCAAAAAAGGAAGCAGAGGCATTGCTGATTTGAAGGACCTTTGTCCCACGATAGTCCCAGATCTCCAGCTAGTACAGCTAAGGTTGGACCTATATTACATTGCAAAGATAAGCCAAAAAGTCTGCAGTAGCCTTTCACAAACCATCCCCTTGGAACAAGAGCTGCTCTGGGGCACTGCACTAGTGCAAGTAGTTAATTTACCTACATTAACCTGCACTACAGGCAACCCAGCTGTGACAGCCACTCTTGAGCTGGAGGATTCAGGCCTATGCTTGGTCTTCACTTTTTTCTTTTTAATTGAAGCAGCATCCATGTATGTAGAACATTCTACAAGCATCTGTTTTCCAAGATAAACTAAACAGAACTATTTATTGCAAATGTTGCTGCCCTGTGGCAAATGACAGGAGGCAGAGCACAAGAGCCTCATGCTATACTGCTTGTAACAAGGTCCCTGGAGCCATTATTGTTTTATTAATCTCTTTAGCCAGCTAAAGAGATTAATAAAACAGGAGCATATTCTACAGCTTGTAAAGCAACAATTGAGATTTTGCTGTTTTTCATGCTCTGTACTTAGTGCTCTATGGCAAGAAGCCCGTGACTGAAACAACTCCCTCCCCAGCCCCAGATGACACCAAGACAGTTCCTCATTAACAGGCCCTGGGAAGTTTTGCTCCTCAGGGAAGGATCATGAATTCTTTGCACCTGTAGGGCACACAATACTTGCCTGTGCTGGGCTCTGAGTAGTCAGTGCATGATGCTAAACCTGGAATTATGTTTTTGAGAGCCAGCTTAGGTGCAGACAAGCACATTTCTTGCTCTTGGACAATTGGTCCCTTCCACTTTTGGAGTCGTATAGAAGAAGTATAACATTACACATGTACCAAGAAAGACATTGCTGTGGCTGGGCAGTGTCCTTTAGAAACACAAACTGAACCACTGAGAGGACAGCAGTGCATTATTTTTTTTCTTTTCAGTTCTTCTGGAAGACTAAGATCATCTGTAGAAGCTCCTCACATAAGCAACCACAGTACAATTTCATACCAAATTCCTTTATACAAGGTCTTTGAACACCAACTTCCTTAGTTCAGAGAACCAGCATCAAGTCATAGGAAACAAACTGGAGAACCAACACCAACCTCTGAAATGTTCCCAGTGAACGTCATGTTTAAGCTTCTGCACAAAATACGGAATTAGAAACTAGGGGATGGATTATTCTTCACATAATTCATGCTGGGAGAAACACACAGAAAGAAACCAAGCAGGCAAAGAGGCAACAACAGCACTGCAGCACGCCTAAAACTTTAATCTTTGTTTTTAAAGAGTACAGAATTGAAAGTGACACTTTCTTCTCCTTTCCACCCTCCCATTCTCTATTCCATTGCTTCCTAAGTTCTCTCTAAGAGGAAATATTTCTTTGTTGATTAGACTGACTTCCCTTCAAGTGCGGCAGAGCAGTTAATCTCCAAAAGTAGGCCCCAATTCAGAGAAACATGGGCACATGCACTCCAGTTCCCTCCCATTCATGGCAACATTTAAGTGCAATACTTGAACACCATTTTCAATAGGGATGTTTTTACTCAACCAAAGAAGGGAGGAGGAGGTATATTCGTGTGGTCTTAACCAGGGAGAGAGGGAAGACATTCAAAACACATCATCTTGTTCCCAATTTACAGGCAGTTTTAGACGCAGTCTGTCACTGACACATTGTTAAAATCTTAAGCAGCAGCTTAACTGGAGAAGTTTGTAGCAGTAAGAAACCTCAGGGCACTTCAAAAACAGGAGCTTTGAAATCACTGCTCAACGCCAGCTAAAGCAGCCTCACAAGGTTAATCAGACTTCTAAGTCTAAACACCGTCTGCTCCTAATGCCATTAAGTAAACACACTTCATTAATACAATTATATAAAGAGGAAGACTGGCAAGACAATACAAAAGGTTATCAAGAATGGGAAAACCTACAGAGTTCAGAAAACAGGATTCTGGAAAATGAAAGTGGACTTTATTTTATACTGTAGGCTTTCACTTTTTATCCTTTTGAAATAGGTTTCATTTTAAATTAATAAAGACCATAAACTAATAAATTGATATGTTCTCTAAACAGACATAATAAAAATTCAGACATTACTGCACAGGACCCATCATTTACATATGCCAATAATAGAACAGTTAAAGTGATGTTGGTTAATGTGAGGATAAAAGATGTGGCTCTAAGGAGAAGTGTGGATTAGAGGAAAAATGAGAGTGAAGCAGGTGATGCCTTAGTCTGAATCTGAGCTCTCTTGCTTGCTGGTATGGTACTGGCTGACTGCTTCCTCCAAAGGAGCCATTGTCCCATCCGGCCGCACTCCCATTGGCTTTATGAGCTCATCTCTGTGAGGGATTGAAAAAAAGAATCCATATTAGCATGTGCACACATATCAATTCCCATGTGTATAATACAGTCACATACAGTATATATGCTTTGGTACATAATGAGCCTCTAAAAGGAAGTTATTCCTGCTAAAGCCCTCTGTTTTGAAGAAAAAGGCACAAAAAACCTTCCCAAATAGGTGGGAGGGGAAGAGCAGGACAGATAAAGACTTCATTCATGTAGGCCAAACCTACTTAGCCAATTAAAGACATTATGAAAAGTCAGTGCCTAATAGGCTCAAGACAAGGAGCAGGTTCACTGTTTTGGATACACAAACTAGCTTTTCTTCTCAGAGTTCTCTAACAGCCAGTTCTTCCAGAAATTTCACCTGCCATTCTGGCTAATATACGCCCAAGCAATTAAAACAATGATTTGATACATATTCATCTTGTTGAAGGAAATAAATCAGTTAAGAGAACAGAATCTGCCTACACCCCTACTAGGGGTATGTTAAGGACTTGCTGATTCATTTAAAAATAGCTGACTGATTCTAATACTACTGCTTTTGTTTGTGGCAGTTTAATTACAGGATTTACAGCCATTTTAATCTCTTCAAAGCTCCAAAGGCCGCTCAGCGGTTAATCCAATTATATCTACTCCAAAAGCTACAGCCTCATCTAAGAGATGATTAATTATTGATTAAGCCAATCAAAAAGTATTAGCAAAGATTTATTTAATCCTTACTTTTTATCACCTCATTTATATGTGGATTATGGCAAAAGCTGTAAGGGCAAAGATAACATTTTGATTTTATGCTGAAAAAAAAAATGGAAAAACTGCAAAATATTCAGGAGTCACCTTAAATAAAGGAGCAGAGGTTTGATGTTAATTTACCCCTTGGTTGAAAGGCCTAGTAAAACTGTCAATTTTAACATACATCTACCACCCTCCCAAGCCACGGACAACAAAACTGCATCATTTGATGGGGAAGCAAAGGCATCTCACCAGCTCTCTGCCTGGTCTGCACTACTGCTTTGGCTGAAAAAAGGGACAATTCCTTGTACACAGCTGGCAATCAATCCAAACTTGATGCACCCACAGGAACAGCAAGAAAGGCAACATCTGAGTCACATGGCATGCATATGCCAGACACTGTACAGTCAAGATGCAGTTAAATCAAGTCTCAAAAAGAGACCAGCAAGATAAATGCAGCTGTTTGTGCAGATGTGACAATCACATCCTACAGTAATAAACTCACAAATGCCACATGAGAAACAACTGCTGTGGCTTGGCTGACCAGGTCTAGTGGGGAACCTGAGGCCAGGGAAGGAGGTTTGCAAGACCAGATCAAAGAGCACAGGCCAGGTTCTCCCTCAGTGCGTGTGGAAGAGTAGGATCCATCTTTAAACAGACTGGAAAGAGCTTGCCATTACTTCAGGATTGCCAGTGAGTCTCCTCCCTGCTGGCAATGCAATCCATAGTGTGCAGATTCTGCCCAAGTGACAGCACTCAGAGAAATCTCTTGTAGATGTGTGGAAAATACGCCTCTGAGCCCTTGAAATCAAATTCAAATGGGCTCAAAACATGAAGACAGCAAATCTGGTGTCCAAAGAGGAACAGAGCCCTGCCTGCTGTAGGAGTCCCTCAAAGGCAAAACTGGAATGCTTTGGAGTTGTGTCTAATAGCAAAGACTTTTTTTTCCACAGAGAAAAGAATCCTATATATCTAAAGTCTTTTTGGTTTTCAAACTTAAAACATCATACAAAAAAAAATCCTCTAAAATGCAAATATGTAGCCACAAAGAACAAAATCACCATTTCCTGCCCTTTAATAAAGCTGAAAGGATTCTAGATTTTTGTTTTAAAAATCCCACAGCGTACTCTTAAGTCTCAACATTTAATACTGCAGCCAGAAGTCAAGGAATCACATAATTTTCTAGTCATTTACCATTTATTTTTGGTAATAAATGAATTATAATGCCTAATAAAGGAAAAAGAATTTGTTCATGAAAAAGGAAAGAGAAACACAGGAAAACAAGGTCCCCAAGGTCCCTTTATGTGGGGACCTCCCTCTCCTCCCAACAATTCTTAGGTCTTTAAATATTGTCAAGAAGTCCTATCTCATAATTTGTCACTTATAAAGGCAAAGCTCTTTCTCTGAGGCTTCCCTTTTCCAGCCTGACTTTCACACCCCACTTTAGCTTTAGGCTCTAATGATGGGAGCCAGGCTGAGCTCACAGAGTAACAAGGATGCTTATCAAGTACCTTTCTGTTCCTGCCTGAGCTTCCTGCTTTGCAAGTCCCTGAGCAGGATGGAAGAGGGCTGGTAGGGGTTTGCTGTTCTCTAGATTAGGAGGCTGAATTCCACATATCCTTCCTCAGACAAGTGCTACCCAGTAAAATTGAACTGTGTGAAGAAATGTGCCAAGCCACCAAAGTAAGAAGGAGGAGAAACACGGATCAGCCTATTTTGTTTCTAACCACAATCTAGACCTCAGCTGTGCTTTGACACCCTGGGCTACCCGCGGATGTGCTCACTGTCCATGGGGAGAGACAGGGTGGGAAAGGAAGTGCCAGGAACTGACAGGCAGAGCCTCAGAAAACAGGTCACTGTCCAGAAACTGGATGTTTATAGCACATCCATAGGTCAGAACATCGCTAGCCTCAGCCCAGTAAATGGCAGTGGGAATTCTTCCATATCCATGAAGCTCTATACAAGCACACAATGTGTGTATTTATATGTGTTTGAACATCCTTAGGTGACCTTCCACATACTCAAATGCACCTTGTAACACTCATTTTTCTAATGCAAACAAAGCATTCTATTCAAGTGTACTTAGGAACACACTGTAATTAAACAGTTGGTAAAACGCATTCTCTTCTTCCACTTGTAGATCTCCCAAGAGTCCCTTCAAATATATCCATACAAGTTCAGCCTTCTTGCTTGCCATTTAGCTTGATAACAACTCAAAAATCATTGCCTTGTTTTGAAGGGTGACACTCTCCTGCCTGCTGTCTGTGCTGCAGGGCAGCACTGCCACACAGAATTAATGATGGTGTCTGTAATCAAACCGCCATCATGTAAACACCAGCCTGCCCCTTTGATAAAACAGCGTCTTAGGGACCTATTCACCTCCTTATAATTGACTGCCTCATAATAGTTCCAATCCTTTCAGGGAACATTATTTTGTTCTATGATTAGAAAGGGGAAGAAAAAACAAACTCGATGTAGCATTGCCTTCTTCATTGATCCTATGATTAATTTTGTGTTTTTAATGAGTAGGGTACCCTATTTAGACAGGTTCTCTTACTCGTTTTGTTGACTTCTGTTCAATGCACAACAAAACCCAAGCTGTGATAATTGGAGACCATTTTATCAGCAAAAGGATTCTTGCTATTAATACAAGGTTGGCTTGGAAAAAGCATCCTGACATTCTAAATTAGTCAATTAATATACAATTCTACCTACCATTTATAATAGAAAAAATGTTAGCATTTTTTCCAGACATTTTAATTAACACGGAGTATCTCCAATAATCTATTATACAGACAGAAGAATATCACACGACACTGACTTAAGGTGGCTAACTGGATGTTTTGCAAAAAAAATGGAAGGCTGAGTTAAAACCTTGCAGATCTGGGGAGCTTTTCAAAGCTCAAAGATGTGCATCATGTGCAGAGGACACTGATTTATAGTCACCAAATAGATCTCAAAGAACCAACAAGACACTACTGCAGACAAAACCTACAAAGTTACATCAGGGCCAAGTTCAGGCATCCAGGATCAGCCTAAGTAGTATATACATCTCCCAAGAAATGCAGTGATCAAGATTTCTCATGTTCATTAATACTGAAAATTTGCATATATTTAATGATTTAAGAAAAGTAATCTTACTCAGCCAAATTTGATCAAAATACTAATTTCTATAAAAACTCTTGCAGAATCCGACTCTATGTTAAAATATCAGCACAGGGGAAATGGGTTCATAATAATATTCAGCTTTCCCACAGGTATTTTGAGAAATCAAAACTGGGTGGTTAATTTTAATTTAGCTTTGTTAATGGTTGATTACCTCATGGACAGGCCCAAACACCAAGCTAAAAGAGTTGAAAAGCTTGGGAAGTATCACCTGAAATGACCAAAAGCATCAGTCAGTTTTATATGACCTCAAAAAGTTTCTATTTTTCAGTGCCAGTGCTGAAAATAAAAAGAAACCTGAACAGCAAAAATCCGCTGGCATACTACAGAACTAGGAAAAAGATGTTCCTTTGTACTTAGAGCTTCAATAAACCTTTACAAAGGGTACAGTGCAAACATTCAGCAGCCATTAATGAAGGCTATAATTTCCCAATATAGTATTACTGCCTGGAAAATTTGTTTTCTGAGTTCTGATACTCAGCCAGTCAAAGCCAAATCTGGAGTGCCCCAGTGACAAACTGGCCTGATTATCCCCATCAGTCAGGGAGGGAAGTTGACAAGTTTGTCAGGTCCTTCCCCTTTTTTTTTTTTTTCATACTTTCCTCCAGTAGAGGTGTGGCAGCTATTTAAAGCTTGGCTTCCACTGCTGGGACGATAGCAGTGAACTAAATAAACCTGATTTGCTGTACTTCACCCAAGCTTACTCTAAGCTCCTGTTCAGGTTACACTAAGTTATATAAACTTGCTCAAAATGAGAAGAAATTGTTTGTTCCTGTTCAACTTCCTCCCCTCTACAAGCAAAGCACTGCATCAAACTGAACCTGTTCATGGCACATTCTCCCTCCTATGATGACAAGAGAGAAGCAGAAGCAGGAAACATGCCAAGAGCACTGTACCTCAAAGGAAGACTCAAACCCCAGAATCAACGAAAAACTCCAACCAAGCAACCTCTGCTTTGCATCTGCAGGGTGCAAACCAAGGGTAAGAAGTGCATTCCACAGAGATTTAAGTCTGCAAACTCCCAGCACTGAAGGGCTCAAGCTGGAGGCAGCACAACTGTCCTATTCCAAAACCATGGAAGGACTCCCACTACTCAGCATGGTACAAACTCCTTCTTGTACGCAAGACTGGCAACTTCCCATGTTGTTTAACATCTGCAGGGCCCACAATTGCACTCAATTACATGCATGAAAAACATTCCAGAGCCTCCCCATTCCAAGTCTTACTTTCTTTTTCCTTCCTGCCAGCATTTCTCTCCTCCCCAGTTTTTAGTAAAACAAGAAGTGTGGGAAGAACAGTGAAATGATTTCATTAATGTTATCACAGCACCTAAAGGGGTCACATCAACAATGCTGTCCCACAGTAACCACAATACTAAACCAACCAACAAAAACCCTACCACAAAGAGTGCCAGCCCTGAAGCAGTATAAGTGCTATAAAGAAATTGCAGGTGGATGTAAGAGGCATGGAAAGCCCAAGGTGACAGAAATGCTGCTGGCCAAGAGGATAAGTGGTGACACAGGGCAGCAGCTGCTCAGTCATTGTCAGGCTGTGGCAAGCACTGCAGCAGGTGCCTCCAACCCTCCAAACTGAAAGGGCTCTTGTGCCACAGTAACCATTGGGAGTTTTTGTGTAACTGCTGCAGCGGCAGCAACTGACTACTCTTCAGTCTCAGCTTATCTGCAGCCTCAATCTTTCTTTCAAAGAATGTTTTAGACCATTTAGTCATTTTATTGGTGTACCCTTGATGCTCAGCATCTTAATTCTCTAGCTTAACATAGCAATGATTCAATTTTACAGAGTAGTTCAATTAAGATTACATGTGCACTGCATTTCCTTCTCTTTCCTAAGAAGACTATGACATAGTACACTTGCTTTCCATGCAAATAATGTGAAAAAATATCCAATTACTTAATTGACAATCTCAGATCAGTTGTTCTAAATCCCTTCCCTGCTTTTAGTCCTGCCTGTAATTCAGTTTTTGACAGCTAATGTAAAATCCAGATTCTTCTGTATCTTTTGCTATATTCCTAATCTTTAACAGTATAAAAACCACTTGTTTTGCTGAATTTCTCTCAAAAGATCTTGTTAATTGACTATCTATAGACTCTCACAAAACAAGCACATTTCTAGCTGCTGAGTTTTTTCCACATTTGAAGAATGGATGCGCTTAAATATTTACCTCCTACAGCTCAGTTCAGTGGCAAATTAGTATTACATAAGTGTTTCTCAAGAATGTAACTTTGCTTATGAATTTTAAAAAAACCTACGAGCAATCACTCCAATATGGCTAGAAGTATGGGGAAAGAAAAAACAGTAAATTCTAGGCATATTGAGCCAAAGACAAAAAAATCTAGAGATAACAGCACATGTTCTATGTTCTTTTATACACAGAAAGTTTTGAACTGAAGATCAACTCTCTGTATCAATACTGTAACTCTATTATGTCACACTAAGTACCCATTTCTTTCATGGCATTCATCACACAAAACAAATTACAAAGACTGATTTGTAATCCCAGTCCACATTTAACCTAATAAATCCACAGTAAGTCTTAACTGTAAATTCCCTTTTAATTGCTCCATTATACAATTGTTTCTGACAACAACTATTTTTGCACTGTATTTGTTCTTCATATAAGCAGCAGGCATAAGTAGTTACAATGAGATGCTGCTCATTAACTTGGGGAAAATAACCACACTTGCCTTAGGCCTGGATTGCGTCCCATATTTTAAGAGAAGAAATTCTCTTCATTACCATCAGCCAATCTATTCAGGAAGTCAGGTCCCCTTACCACCAGATCTTCCCAATTCTGTCCAAAACTCTCCAAAAGAGGTTTCCTCTGAAGTCCTGCAACATATCACTCTTTTCTTTGAAGTGCTAAACATTTTTCTCTGAATTTAAAGTGGTGCTAATCCTACAAAGAAGTTGATTCTAGCACTATATTGAAGCACTAGACTTTAGTAAAGAGCCAGGATACAAGCTGCCTCTCAAAAGCAGCTATAATAAAATACCTGGAAAGTTTATCAAACATGTTGACAAGCTTCATAGCTTCATATTCTTTTTGTTCTTCTGTCATTTCATCCATTGGATTGGGCATTGGTTCTTCTAAGTGACCAGTGATAAGGTTAATGCTGGAGGTGAAAAAACAACACAGTTATATTTCTGCAAGAATAGGAACATTTTCTATCTTCTTAATAGCAGGAAACAGGAAGAATTCACAGAAACCATCAAGACTAAAACTGTCTGAACTGCACACAAAAGGTTTTGTTATAAACAGACAAGGTTCACATTTATACCGTATTTTCTCATGAATCGTGACTGTATCTTTATGTTGATTCACTGTATTAATGTCTTGTCAGTGCTCAAAAAGGCACAGGCTGGTAGTTCTTGTTGTTGGAACCCAAAGAGGAACAGTTTGAAACCAGTGGAATGATGATGGTAACAATGACAATGTCATTAGTACTAATGACATAAATAGGGAACTGGATGACAGATACATGTCTGAAACTAATTCTGTACAGGCTTAATTTTAAAAATATAGCCAGGTTCCAGTTAATTTTCAATTATATTAATTGTTGCCCTTCCATGATGATGATTTTTTGCTCAAACAGATTAAGTTACTTTGAGCATTTACAAAGCCAGCTTTATTTTCACTGCTAATATAAGTGAACAGTGATACAGAAATGGTAACAAAAGCAAAGAAGTAGTTTTAAAGAAAACTTTCAGGGCACGTTATCCTTTCAAACATTTTAATCACAAACATTTAACAGCAATACAGAAAATCAGACGCATAAATCAACTGACAGTTATCTTGAATGTTTCATATAAGTGTTAGCTTTCAACTAAATGGATGTTATAGTTTTACTTATATGCACATAATTGAATGTCAGGCTTTTAAAAGAAGAGCAGAGAGGAAACAGCAAGAAAAAAAAAATCTTGAAGTGCAGAAATAAAAAGAAACCTCCTGGTTTAGAGTTAATTTCTTAGCATAGAAGCAATGTAACTTCTAAAACTCATACATTTAATCCTGTCCTTTGTTCATGTACCTTAATACAAATCTTTCAATAAACCACAAGTGCCTACCATATACCTAACCATGTCCGTGTAATTCAAGGAAAACTGAGTAAAACAGAAGAATAATGTTAACACCTCAGATCTCCACTACCAACAATTTCAGAATATCTTTAAAATGGCATCAAATCTCAGACGTAACATGTCGAACTAAAACCTCTAACACCCAATCAATTACAACTAACAAAAATCAACAAAGCTTCTACGTGGTCAATGAATTCTTCAAACAAATATATTGGATTCCTGCTACATGACTTCTATAAAAATTATTTTGCTCCTTCCATATTTACATATGTGACCTACATGGTTCTTCAGGAAAATTTTAGTAGCAGGCAATCTGAAACTCAGTCAAAACTAAAACTAAACCCACTGGCTTTCTCCTTTTTAATAAAGTTCTGACTAAAACCTTTAGCCATATCTGACATACTACTTTATCCATTACAGAGATATACCCCGCAAACAACAGTTAGCAGCTTGGCAAACTTCATATGAGTTCCTCAAAAATCTAGGACAAAACCCATCCTTGCTAAGTTTGCTAATAATTTTTTTTTCCTATCACTTCCTCAAAAATCTCTTTCCACACTTGAATTTTAAGTAGTTATTCAGATATTAAATCATTCTCATAGTAATTTTTTTTCCTCCCCTGAAACCATGACCATCTGACTACATGATGGTCACTATTAGGGGCTAGCTTCTCAATAATTAGACCATGAAATCAGCAGAAGACAGGAGTTAATATAAGCACATCCATTCCAAAAGTGGCCTCTCTGAAAAAGGTAAAAAAACCCAAAAATTATGTTAAAAGAATCCAAAATGCAACAGGATATGTGAAACTGAAAACAATACTATACTTTGGCTTTGCAGATTTGTATTCTTCTGTGTCTGTATCCTCATCATCTGAGTACCAATGATCTCCTCTTCCTCCTGCCAGCAGGCCCCTGGCTGCCAGCAATCCTGCTGCGTTACCATAGCCTGTGTATTTCAACAAGCTATCGACTGCAAAGAGGATACAGAAAATTACTCAGCTGTTATCAGCTACAAAACAAACCCCACCAGAGTGCTACAAGAATTGAGAGTTACAGCAAGAGGCAAATATACCAATTACAGCAAGACCTTAAAGAAAAGGGAGAAGAAAAAGCAATTTTTACCTCTCTCTTTACAGAGAACAAAAAGAAATTCTGCTGCAATTTGCTTTACTCCAAGGTCGACGTGTGTCATAAGGCGCACGAGTTTGTTCCTCACTGTTGTACCAACTTCAGGACGGTTTGAGACATCTCTTAATGGAGGCAGTACCTGGCAGCAAAGAAGAAAGGGAAGAACGGCATAAAATGCATGGAAATATCATACAAAACCAGCATTTGCAAAAACAAATGTAGTCAAGAGAACAAAAAAAACTGTCCTTCAAAAAAAAAAAGGTAATAAAATCAGACAACTATGCCCACATGCATTAATAGTGACTCTTGCTTAATATATTTAAGTTTTCTGGTCTGTCATTTTGGGCAGAAAAATACTGTCTCAAATGTAAATTTTAAAAATACAATTATTAAGAGTTTATGAGCACAAATGAGTCCTCCAGGAGAGTTGGTCAACAGGAGCCCATAACCTCATGTTCTCTGTTTCTTCTGTATTCCTTGTGTATCTTGTGAAAGTATTAGAAATACCAGTTTAAGGAAACTTACACTCATAAAATGCTTGTAGTTTATATAAAACAATCACATGCTTAATGAAAAAGCAGGAAAATAAGTTCATTGCAAGTTCTACTACAATTGTCTACTACTAAATTTCAAAAATGGGCTCTACATATAGAAGAAATGCATTCTTCAGAAAACACTTTTAAAAGCTCAAGCCAAATTTCAGAAATATTTTGGAGAAATCATTATTTAACACTTCCTCAAATACACGATCTTCTCATTACAGATCATTAATATTGTTAACTTCAACCCTCAAGGAAGGCAGGCAGTGCACAAATGATGGCTTTTTTGGCAAACTAATTTGTGCCTCCTTGTGTGGATGCGTTCAGACTCAAAATCCATGTAAATTTTCTCACATTCAAAGGATATGTTATATGATCTGCAAACAAATCTGGGCCATAATATGAAATATTTAATGATCTGAAGACTCTAATAAGAATTATGGATCTTCAATATTTTATTTGGGAATAAAACAAAGTACATCACTATCATAAGAAATTGCAAGTCCTTTGTTTTCTAGGCGTCTAACAAAGTGTCGTGTCCTGTGCAAAATTACAGCACAATTACTACTGAAATTGGACTCACTGGGAACTGATTCTTACATGAATGCTACAGTACTGACTGCTTTGGATAAAACAGACCCTGTCTTTTTCAAGCCAAGTATTCAAACAACTAGCAAAAACATTTTACTTTGTCCCTGCTTACTCCCCCCAATGGGGATAGTACCATGACTGCCATTTCCCAGTGTGTTGTAAGAATGAATTAATGTGTTTAGAGTACTCTAATACTAATACAGTGATGAGTGCCATAGGACAGTCCATGAGGAAATCAATCATCCTGTCTTCAGATTGCAATTTGAATAGAACACAATAAATAAAGCCCAAGGCCAGAACTTAACAATGAGGGTAATTCAAAATATCAAACATCCAGTCATGCAGTTAGCAACATCCATCCATTCTCTGCACTATATGAGGCAGTGGTCCTGTGGCAGGAGTCAGCATGCAATTATATCCTGACATTGAGATGCCCAGATGTCATAAAAACATGCAGACAACTTCATTTTCTAGCTTCTGAACACTTGGCTCTCCAACTTTTTTTTTGGAAGTTAACAGATCAGCAAAGTATCCTAAAAACTAACTGCTGTGAACAAAAACAAACAACAAGTTTCTTAAATTCCTCAAAAACACTTTTCTGGTATAGATGAAAGAGGCAGAAAATATATGCTCTTTTTCACTTTAAACTCCATTTATTAATTCAGCCGCAGCTTTGATCTGGGAGCAGCATCATCTAGGATGCAACTCAAAAAGTCACTGCAGCTTAGGAGAAGGACAGCAGAAACCAGAGGAGCAATTTCTCTCTCTTGCTCATCTTTTAACTTCTTTCCATTTGACCTCAGTAAAAGCAGCAAAACAAGTAGAAAACCACACCACCAACCAAACCACCACACTCAACCACCAAGCTACACAGACCCTTTAGGTCTTTAACCATGGCACAAATCTTTTTCCCTGTTAAAAGCCACAGTCCATGCTGTAATAAAGAGCTCTTATAAGACACAAAGTGATGAACCATGCCTCTGTCCAGGGACACTTTTACTCTGACAGGACAGCTGATACACACTGGTACACAAGTCTTAATCCCTACAACTCCTTCCTGCTGAGCAGGAACTTCAACTTCAAGCAGAACCCATCAAAACACCTGTATTCTCACCTGCCACCACACAGCTCTGCAAAATCTAATTAACTGCACTGAAGTGTTTCTTATTTGCTGAGCGTAAGGGAACAGACCTTTCTGAGTTTTTTACTCATCTCACAGGATCCATGGTGACTCACATTGACACAGCTTTACAACATCCCTGATGTTATTATTTAACAGCTCTACAAAATGTATCATGGAACTCAGGCCGTAATATCTATTGATTTACATGACTGAAAAATTATTTCTACACCACTATCCTGTACAAATCTCAAAGTTCATCACTAGCTTCATATTCATATTTGGATGAACATTTTACTTACCTGAGCTTTGATAAACTTCCTGATATTCCTGTGAGTTCGGCAGCATTCAGTTAATAAACTGAGAACCGGAGTCAGACCTTCTCTATAGCTGCTTCCCTAAAATAAAACCAAATACAAATAAAACATTTTAAGAGCAAACTTTTCTTTTCAAATTCTACGACCACTTCAATGAAGTTCTATATGACAGCCAAAATATGAACTTTATGTAAAGAGCCAAATGTTCACCCTCAGACACACGGCAAATAGTTTCAGATATTCACAAGAATTTGTTCTTTATTTTGAGGTGTTTCACAGTTTAGTAGGACATCTGTATTTGTGCTAAGTACTGTCTGAAAGGCTTATACAAAACTTGATATATATGCACTTTTTGCCTCAGTCAAAGAGGCCCCTTTTGTGAAAAATCCCTGCAGTCCATACCTTGTCTATTCTCTTCTCCATGAAATCCAGTAAAATCTGAATAGCTCCCATATTCATACCATTGTATTTTATATCTGTTTCCTCTTGGGACGATGGATTAATAAGAACATCCAAGCAAGAAACAGGAACATTGCTTAAGAGGTTGATTGCATTGCTGAAACAGATTGTAAAAATTCATTACTCATTTGGAAGAAAGAATTAAAAACAGAGTACAACTCACCATAAACTGCTTGTACAACTGCAATCAAAAAGAGACCCTACAACTCAAACAATGCTTTATTTTCTCTTCTCTGCGTTTTAAAGAAGGTGGTCTGCATTATCGCCTGAGTGCTGGCTCTTGGAACAAACAAGGAAAAAGAAAGACAAAAAGTTCCAAAAGCAGCAGTGCAGGATTACTTCCAGCCCCCACAGCATCCCATTCCATGGATAAGGCACAGCTTCCAGCAGCAAGCTACAGCAGCTGATCTTGCAGGACAGCAGGGGGAACTCTCACATTGATTTGCAGCAGTCAGAGTTTTTTCCTCCTTGGAACTTAAAACATTTTACCATACATCCACATTACCAACATTAGTGTGGCAAAATACAATATGGACAACATTTCCTCCTGCTGCAACAGGGGGGCAAAGTGGCCTTTTCTTAAGTCCCCTGAAATATTTTCATTTTTATTTAGCTTGCAGTATATATGAAATACAGAAGGCTTTTAACACATTAAAAAAGACTGAGGTTTATTTACCAAGCACTACCCTTCAGTAACTGGCAGTGCTCTCATTTTACACAAAGAGGAACGTGTGATTTCAATTAGGCCACAGGGTCCCTCCCTCCTCTTCAATGGAGTAAGGTGGGACTTACTTCGCAAGGGTCTCTTGCAGGGTACACATGCCTTGAGTTTGCTATCTACCCTGTTCCCACTCTACAGATTGAGCTTGTACTGTTCCTGAACACTGTGAGAAATTATGCAGATGCTGCAAAAATTAGAATTCTGTCATTAATCACTTGCTGATGTCCAACTAAACTTAGAAATGGATGTATTTAGAAATAGCACAAAACTATTCAGGTTTACCCATGCAGACCTCAAAGCTATCAATGAACCAAAGAGCACTGCTGTTTCAAAGACTGGTGAAGTGTTCCAAGAATGGAGAAAACTCTTCAAACAACTTCATTTAAGACTTTTAATAGTATCTACTTAGAAGCTGCTCTCTAAGTTATTAATACAATTCTAACAAAGAATTAGCAAAAGAGAAAGCAAACCATGGCCATCAGACCATAACAGGATTTCTAACAAATGTGCTGGTTCTGGTTTGATCAGACTGGGTGGCTGCTCCACACGGTGCCATCTCCTTTTTGCTCTTTTAGTAACTGAAATTCAGACCACTATTACTTTTGGGAACGCCTGTTCTCTTTGTTTTGTTTCTAAATCCTGCTCAAGATATGTCTTTTATATCACAGAAGTTATTCCTCTCCAATAATTCAGGACTAGTCAGAAACAAAACAGAAGAAATTCAACAAATATTTGGTGGCTTCAGGCCTTTCATCAAAAGTTCTCTTTTTACCAGTTTCTTATTAAAAACCAAGTTCCCAAACACCTACAAAATTAATTTTCTGGATCACTGTGCCTGAGCTATTCTTTTCAATAAATGAAGCCTGGCTTTCTGATCTTTGTCACTCCACTGACAGTTTTATTTGTGGCAGAGGAGTGTATGAAATTCTCCAGCTACCAGGAAGTCAGTGACTATGCACAGATATGCACAATAGTGTTTGCATTCCTGCTCCAGGGGGTAGAAATACTGCGTATATTACTCTCCCCTTTTTGGCTTCCTAGAGATCATTAATCACTGGGACATGACATCCACCCACTCATGCTCCCAGCCCCCTCCTGATATGCAAATTCAGAAGCAAAGGCCTATTTAGAACCAGTGAATGCCTTGATTAAAATCTTGTTAGTGGGTAAAAATGGCACTTACTCTAACATGTGGTACTTTAAGTTGTTCATAGTCAAACATTAAGTAATGCCACAACAGAACCACAATGACAATACTGGGTACTAAAGCAATTAAGATATTTTTATGGCTAACTTCTGCTTTTTTATTAGAAATAGTCACACTGACAACCAGTGTATCGTGGCTCAGGGCATGTATCCAACACTCAGTGTTCACCAAAAATAAATCCTGAACTTACACATTCAGATCACAGGCATTCAAATGATGTGCTTTAACAGGCTGCCCAAACCTTCCACTGAAGCATCTCAGGTTCTGCAGATTTACAAACTTAGGGAAGTGCAAGTGATCAGCAATCTTAAGAAATATATTTGTATCTCCCTGATGCTTCATAAAATTTATTCTGCATTCACCACTGTTTGTATTTTCTTTTATTTTTAACACAGTTTTCATAATTGCCTTAATGATAGGCTCCAGGAGGAAAGCAGAGCTGGAAGTTGTGCTCTGCTTTCTGACTCACAACTCATCTCTAGCAATAAAGATTGCACAGTCAGAGTCCAGCATGCTGAAGGGCTCAAATGATGACACAGGCCTCTGTTTTTTAGGTACATACTGCTAACAACAGTTTACTCACTTGTTAGTGCAGCTCCTATCAGGAATTAAGTTTTGCTTGTCCAAATAGATCAGCAGACTGCAGTGGAGCCCTTTAATGCAGGCCCCAAAAACCTTTGAGGATTTGCAGGGGCATTACATCTGAGTATAGCCTTTCTATTCCAGAGTTGCCTTGTGATGAACAGCATTGGTGGAAAAGTGTTTTCAATCATTCAGCTTTTATTGCATCCTTGTAGCATTCAAAATCCAGGTTCAGCAAAAAGGCTGAAATATTTGAATCGCAGCAGTCAAATCCTGCACGGTGCTCTTGCAGCACATAAATCAAGATCAAATATCACAGGCAACGATGTTATACTTGCATTCTTTACTCTTCAGCTAACTTAACCAGCTACAGTTTGCTAACTGAGGGACAAAGTCCTTTTCTCAGCATAGCAGAAACACTGATGCATCGACACTGAGTCTACTGGAGAAGGGGGAACAGCTGGATTGATACAAGGCAATGATGTGTGTCCTCATTTCTTTCCTGCTTCTCCCTCTCAGAATTATGGAGAACCTTTGCTTTGACTTGGTGTCTCCATAAGGCCCATGTGGGCAGCACTGCTACAAAAAATCTCCCTTGACACTGAAAAAAGCAAGGACAGAAATCACACCAACACTAAATCATCTTCACAGCTGCCTACTTCTTTATGTAAAACCCTTTCTGGATCTCAGCTGCAAGTGTGTGCAAAAGCTAAAACCCAAAGGGCCTGCATAACTTGCATCCTTTTGCAATAGCACAAGACAATTAAATTTTACAGGGCAATATATTTAACAGGGTGATCAGACTAGTCAGATTTCTGGACAAGGGAACAGATCTTGGGAAGAGCATCAGCTGTATAATAATTCTTGTAACTCTCTCATAATTGTTGATTTTATCCAAAACTGTTAAATTCTCCCAGCAACTGGGATTTTATTCCTCGCAGTCCCTCCCTTAAATTAAGGAGGCTGAGAGCACAAAGCACCCACCATAAGCAGCAGCAAAGAGAAAACACTAACAGCCCTTTAGGACACAGCACTAACTTCAGTCATGGCAACTACTGTAGCAGTATCATAAATTATTCCAAACTCATTTGCATCAACTGAGAAGGGCTCTGATGTAGGATTTCAGTGTTCATCTCCTAAGACTGTTGATCTCTAAGAACTTTCCAAGATTTTAACCAAGGTCATTTAACACTTTCAAGATTGCTGAGTGTGAAAAGCTGTATCCTTCTTCCTAGAGACTGACTCAAAAGACCTTAAAAAGATCCTATAGTCAGATATACAGACATCTCTGAAGAAGAAAATGGCAACATTTCAGTGCTGAGGGAAGCTATTGTACTGTCAGGCCCAGTGAACACCTGATCTACCTGGTAAAAATAAGGGTGTCATAGAGAAAGAACTGCAACACTAAACAAAGAACCACCACCTCACCAGAAATAATCTGAATTTTGATTGAATTACTGGCTGCCAATACATAACAGTTGGGTGCAGGACTGAGGAAAAAAAAAACCAAACCACATACCTAAAACTGTGTGATTCACTCATCTTTGAAAAAAAGTATTATTACCAAGGAAAATTATTGGTACTTCCAATAAAGCAGCCTAGAACTACTAGGATAAAATATTAACTTGTTACTTCCACCCCAACCCATCAGAATTACAACACATACACAAATCTCAAAATGTAGTGTTTCCATCAGCTTCTGTGCAAAACAACAGAAGCTGCATTCCACTTCAATTTGAACTACACTTGGAACTTCCATATGTATTTTCATCCTCAGATACACACACATGAACATAAAAACAAAATTTAAAAAAGGTGAGCTTCATTATCAGTGATAGAAAATAACAATCTTGCCAGCCACCTTCTCTCTGGAAAACTGGGTATGTTTAAGCAATGTTTGAGGAAAACAGCTTTCATCAAAAAAAGATTAACAATATGAACTCAAAATAAATTAAGTTTTCATTGTTTCTCAGATTTCCACATTAGATTTCAGGTAAAGTAATTTCTATTCAGAAAAACCAATCAAACAAAAGCCTTTTAACATAGATTGATCCTGCAATTTTACCAACCTGTGCAACTCCTCAGTTTTTTCTTCAGTAGGGCCCGTGGTTAATAAGCAGTGTCGAAGGATGGCAGCCATGTAACGAAATTGATGAGATTCATTCTATATAAATATAAATTATGAAGATATTTTTTTCATTTTGAAGATTGCAAGTGAGGGTTTCAGGTCACTATAATAATAAAAGTTAAAGATGGAAAATACCTATTAGATCATAACATCCATCCCTATCAATAAAAGGACTGTACCTTAGTGTTCACTGAATGCTTAATGCTACACAACTCTCATAAGCTGACTTTGAACCAGGCCTTGTAAAACTCCCTGGGGAGGTTTTTCCAGTTAAATCAGCCTTCATTACTAGAAAACCCAGTTAGAAGTGTTTTCTCAATTCCATACCACTATTCCTAGCATACCACTCTCTTACTTCCTGTATTTACACCAGGCCACCTCTTCATCCATTTCGATTATGCATGTTTTCATTTAATTTGTCTTCTCCTTATTTAGGCCTTTGGCTGCCAAGTTTCATTCCCTCCACCCAGTCTGTCTCTTTTTCTAATTCCCTTGTTTCTGCTCCCTTGATACCTTCCTCCATTCCATTAATAACTTCTCAGCAACCTTACTTGCCCTACCTTTTCCTCTCTCCAAGCAATCCCCCCTTCCAATCTCCCACCAGACAGTAGCCACACAAAAGTACATCAGTAATTGTAACCATTTAAATGTGTATCATTGTCCTCATCCTTTTTCAACAGCTCTTCCTGGCATGTATCATCTGTTCTGGAGTGTTTGACTTGGCACAAAGCACCCAATGCATCTTTTGTAGCATCAGCATCCAAATCTGCCAACTGTACCACCTGCAGCCCTTGCCTGGCTTTGCTACTTTGAAACCATCTCCAGTCATTAAGTACTGGTGTTTCAAATGATTCTCTCCACATTAGGATGGATCTTGTTTAGCTTTCCACCCACAAGCCCAACCTCTCTGCTCTCCTTTTATTTTCCATGCATTCTGCTGTTTGGAATCTCTTCAAATTCTGCATCTTCAGCCCACTTCATTAACACACCTTGCACTCTTCTTCCAGATCATTCAAATTGCCACTGGAATATTCACCAAGCAGAATGTCACCTAGCATACCTGGCTAACATCTAACAGCCACTAAAAAGTTCTTTAAAATTAAAGTTCTCTGCTTTTAGGAATTTCCAGTAAAGAGTTATTATCTAAGCTTTATCTCAAAATGCAAACAAGCTTCTTCTGCCCTGGGATGTCTTAAACTCTCATTAAAAAAAAAAGCTGTATGCATGCTTGGGATATCAAGGAGGAAAAGACAGTGAGCTGGGCTTTACATCTCTCCAGATTCAATATTTTGTAAGAGTAAATCAACTTCCAAATATCAAGAGTTTATCTCTCAAGAGGTGAACATGTAATACAGTTTCTTCTTCTAATTTTCCATATAACTGTTTTACATGCTTTTTTACCTCCAGAACAATCACGGGTCTATACAAAGAACTTTGACAATGTTAAAGATACTTTTAATAAGGGTCTAAGTCAGGAATATAAACAGAAGAAAAAAACCTCACTTTCTTTATATTTCCTTGAAACTCAAATATTAGCTTCTCTGACCCCTCCAAAAATTCAGGAGGGGTCAGAGAAGCTAATAAATTTCAGGATTTCTTATTCAGCATATCCTTGAGACATGAAAGCAAAGAATAAACTTTCCACTTTGCTCGAGTTTTACATTCCTTAAAGTTATAATTAATGTCTGATTTACTGTTTAGTCCAATGCACTAAAGAGAACAATTATTGGCAAGTCTTAACTACTGTAGAATTTTGATCAGCTTTATATGCTGCATATTTACCATGTCCAGTGGAAAGTAAACAACACTGTTCTACAGACTATGATGCGGACTAAAAAGAAAGGTTCCCTACATAATACTCCTGCTTCAGCACAGCTTATTCAGCAAAGTTACCCTTGTAATTTCTGTTTATAAATTTAAGGATGCAACACACAGGAAGCATATTTATCTATGGAAAAAAAAAGATCTGACATAATAACAAAAACAAATCCAGACAAACCTTATTCTGAAGACGTAACAATTAAAGTGTATTTGGTTCTTGTACTTGATCTCATCTTAAAAGATAATGTTTAAGTCAAAAGCTGG
Source organism: Irena cyanogastra (assembly GCA_013397155.1). Taxonomy (NCBI): domain Eukaryota; kingdom Metazoa; phylum Chordata; class Aves; order Passeriformes; family Irenidae; genus Irena; species Irena cyanogastra. The sequence continues at coordinate 2,501,556 of VWZV01006690.1, forward strand.
TGTTGTGAGGATCGGACGAAGATAATAACAACAGTAGCACTCTTTCATCAGAGTTATTTGTTAAAAATGAGAGTTGATGTATTTGTCACGCAATAGAGAAGAACTAGGGAGTCCTCTCAGCTCTAGCTATTGCCCTGTAGCCCACAACCTCCAGAGATGCAGCCATCTGGTATACTTAGATCAAGAAGTTTTTCCTAGCCAGCTAATTATTAGTGAACAACGCTTATTTTCTTTTGGAAATCTAAGACTTTTATGAAATAGTATTTTTTGCATTTTTGTATTTGAAAACATATAGTTTTAATTTGCATTAGGCAAGCCAAGCTGTTCTCCCATTACACAAAAAAAGGCATGGATCAGATTTTCTGCCCAAGTCAGAACAACAACTGCCTCCTGTGTATCTTCCCACTGGTTCTTGCAGGCTAAACAAAATCAATTGAAAAAAGCACTTCAGCTAAGCCTTACCTTGCTGTGGACATTCCAACTGTCAAGTGTTACATTAAATAGAGCCTTTAGTGCCTCAATGGCACAATCTGTCTCTTGCAAAGACAGAGGAGGCCTGTCACGATCTTCTGCTGCCTTATATTCTTCTGTCCATCTTACACTCAGGGAACTCTCCAAAGCCTGAGTCAAAACCTGCACCCCTTGTAGCTCCTGACGCAACTGTGCTCTAATATCTGTGTGCAGGAGCGACAGGAGGAAGAGGAGACGCAAATCAAAGCATTTAATGTCATCGACAAGCTGCCGGTCCTTACAGCTCTGCAGGAGATTGCAGAGCATTGCTGCAAGATTCAGTTCCAAACTGAGCTTCTGTGCAACTGAACTATTAAAAATTATGTTACAGAGGCATTTTAAGGCTTCTACTATCACAGGAAATTCAGATACTCTCTCCAGAGGATCTTCCACAGTGTCCAGCTTTGCTAGCTTCATAAGGATCTGCATGTTCTTTTTTGTGGTTACAGGCACTAAAACCTTCTTGTCCCTGGAGAGAATCCGGAGGGCCTCCAGGCAGGCAACTTGACATGAAGTTTTTGAGTCTTTTTCAAGGATGTTTAGAATTCCCTCACACAGTTTCTAGGCAAACACAACAAAGAAAAAGGGAACAGTTTTAGTGTCAAAATATTGGTAGCAGTAAGAAACTACTTTGCTAAGCTTCCCTATAACTTTTGAGGTTTTATCTGACTTGAGAAACTAGATATTCCATATTAGCGTTTCAAAATATGCACTGTTACCAAAGGCCTCCAGAGAGCACCGAAAGCAGCTTTCCTCATGGACACAATCCAAATACATCAACATTTTCAAAAGCATTAAGCCAAAATGGCAGCTGTTACCCACCACTGCCAGTTACAGTATGAACTACAAAAAACTCCAGGAGAATAACAAAGCTAGAGAGAAGCGAAAGCAAAATATGTCAAAGTACAACAGGCACACCTACAGCACCTACAGAATTTTAAATTAAAGTTGTTTCAGTCAGAAGGCTGGGAGAAAAAGGAACCAAAATAACTGCTACTTAACATACAAAGATGAGTACCCCATGTTTGGTAACACCTATAAATTTGTGTCGCCACTTCAACCTAATGGACAGACTTCTCCCATTTTAAGTATGACTCTCAGAAATAACACCTCTGACACAAAAACATAATGCAGTTTTACTTGAAGGCAGACTGTAGCAGTTCCACCAAACTAGCAAAGCTGCTGCTTTATCAACACAGATTGCTCTTGATGTCAAAATAGCTCACAGATTCCTTATACCAACAGGACTGCAGGGGTAAATAATCACATAAATGAAGCATGAGAAAATACAACACTCCAGTAATCTGCAGGTCAGAACTGTAACATCTGAATTACAGAAGTATTGCCTTTTATAAGACAGAAATAGACAATCAATCAATCACAGGGGAGAAAAGAGAGGCCAGAAGAGGTTGTTTGATGTGAGAGGACTCCACTGGGTTTTTATGCCTTAAGCTCAAGACAATACTACTACTCATGGGTACTGGAGTCAGAAGTATAGCCACAAAGAAGTTCCCAATACAACAGAAACTGCACTGTACCTCCTAGGACACAGTTCCTCCATGCTCCTCTCCTCCCCAGCTTGATGTCTTGACCAACAACATGAACAAATTACCACAGAAGGCAGAGCACCCACTGAGTAGAAGAGCCCTAGTGCAGAAGTCTACTTTAGGACTCAATATTCATATTGTGATCTTGGCAGTCTGTGTCAAGAAAATGATTACAAGAAGCATAGGAATACTAGTAAAGTAGAAAATGGTTCTTGGTGAATGGTCCCTGGAATTCTACTTTCACTATCACCACCACAATGAAAATGTGAGGAGCTCAGAAGCCCAAGATCCCAACACAAAGTTCAAAACCAAGGTTCCACTTGGGACATGTAAGCCAATATTATTACTGCAATGACTTACAATTAAAGCCAAAAGAAAAACATTAACAAAACCAACAACAAACATTAAATCTAAAGCACATCTAGAACAGACACTCCAGGAGAACATGGGAGAAAACAACACAAGACTTCAACTTGTATTCTTTTAACTTGAACAATGTTAAAAGAAAATGTGTAAACAAAGTCAAACAGTAGGAACTCACAATATGATTTCTAGTATACTTGTCCTGGGGTTAAGCCCACCCAAAAGCACCACCCAGACAACCAAGATCTTGACTGCATTTCCATAGCCCTGACTAGGATAATCCAGTAAGAGTATGAAAACAAGGAATGAGCCCCACCTCTTATCACACAGACAACATGAGAAATCTTTATCAGAATATTAGAGACACTACAGCACTAAAAACCCCACATGTGACTACCTGTACAGGCATATAGGTACTTACTGTGTCTGGAAAAAGATACTTAAGTACAGAGTTCTCAGAGTTCTTCACCATTAACCTAATGCTGCTCACACAGAACTGCACAACTCCCTGATTTAAACGTGGTATGCTAGACCTGCACTAAATACTTCTGAAGGTGGCATCTTTGAAGTGTTTTTAAAAATATCCAAAACAAAAAATGACCAGTCTAGACCCACAATCAAACTACCCAGTCACAGCTCAACTTCTCACAAGAGTTCACTTTCTGTTGCTGAGAGCTTTCCATACAATTAACTCTGCTTTGCAAGCTGAAGTGTGAAGTCTGTTTGGTTTTGAGGAATAACACACAACTGAAGAGGCAGTTCACAGAACTTCAGAAAAATGCTAGTTTATTCTGTGTTTAAGCACTTTTCAGCTAGACTTAGCAGTTACTGTCTTCCTTGTTGGTTAACAGCTGCTACAAGGTGGTCTGTAACAATTTATCCAAATTCTGAACTCTTATTTGATTACAAAGAGACAAGCTGCTCAAATTCTGACTTTTAATTTTTTTTCCCTAAGTTTTACCCACCTGCTGTTATGAAAATGTCACTGCAAAATGTCAAAAGCACTGCAGGAGGGATGCCAAAGGGCAACAACCTCCTGCTGACTTGCTATGAGAAGTGTAAGTCTAACCTTGCCTCCATACAGTAAATGACATGCAATTTAATTAAAAAATATAGAATCATCTCTTGGCTTCAAATCACAGTGAAACACAGCACCAGAAGAGTCTTAACTCTGAATAGTTGTACTAAAGATAGATATTAAATAATTTTTTTTTTGAGATTTAGCTACCTGATTACAACAACAACTGACAAAGTTCTCTGGAGTCAAGACCCAGTGAGCCATCACGAGCGATTTTAGAGGAAGCAGCAATCAAATAGGGCATCTGTGACAGTGAACCACTGCTGGCTGATCCCAACAGCCATCAGCAGCTCAGGAAAAGCTAGAGTATCTGATTATAATTGCAGAGCTATCCATGGAAAGAGTCACACTATTAGGAAATTGCCTTGGAGACAATTGAAACCAAATGCCATACAGCACATTTTCTGTTTTGGCCTTGATGGTACAAGGGAAATTATGCACAGAGAGAAGAGAAACAGGAAGAGATGTGACCACAACAACATTATTATGCTTTTCATTTTTTTAGGTGGTGCTCTTTCTACCACCCTGTAGGCCATTAGCATGGCATAAACTAAGGGGCACAGATTTCATTTATATGATTGGAAATGAAAGCAAGAGAAAATTCAGACAGGAAGGTACCTCTCCCTTCCAAAACATGTATAACGACTGTTCCAGTTTCAGGGCCTTTGGTGCTACCCTTTAGGTCACTGCCAAATTTTAACATTTCTTTGTCTGGTGTTCTGTCCTTTCACCATCCAGGTAACATTTTGACTTTCATCAATCATGCTACAGCAAGCAATGTTTTTCATATACTTTTTCACAGACTCAAGGCAGTTTCTAGTTTTAACTTTTTTTTTAGTGTAAAATCCATTCATTTCTCTGAAATTCAAAATTTCTCAGCTTTTGTGCTAAGATTAACACATAACAATGCACACCATTCCTTTTGTCTATGCTGTAGTGTTAAATCTTGTGTTAGGAAGGCCAGAAAAACCCATTTGTCATCTCGTTTTGACAAATAAACTATTAACCTATTTTGGTCCCTTATCTTGACAGCATAAACTCTTGATGCTAAGAAGCAACACAGCCCAGTAGAAAAAGACCTCTCCCGAGACACAAGAGACCTGTGTTTTCTCCCTTGCTCAGCCACAGGCCTGCTGTGTGACTTTGGGCCAATATAATTTCTTTACTCCCATTATCTTCCACTATCTTTGTTCACAGGCTGACGAGGGTGAGGGGAGGGGAAGGAAAGGAGAGCACAACTCTTCAGTTTCTGTGTTTAAGTGTCTATTAGGTTTCAGAGCTAAGCATCCATGGCGGTGAGAAAGTAAGCCCAAGAATATTTGAAATGTTAGTTACAACTTTCATTTCTCTGGAAGTCAAGACAACATTTATAAAACACATATCATCAACTGTGCTGAGTAACAGGACAATTAGATAACCTCCCCTGAAAAGGCTGTGCCAAATTTTTGCTTAGCCTTTGTGGACAGATGTGGGTGGGGAGGGAAGGTGTATACTTGCATTCCTTGAGGATTCAGCCTGCTTTATTTTGAGCACTTCACTGTCGAGCCCATGCTGACAGCGGGAGATTGGCTGTTTGGGAAGAGCCTGCCAGCTCTGACAGGGCACAGCTCCAAGCTGAAGGTTTGAACATGTGAGAGCACAAGAGTTCTGCAGGTGAGGTGAGGAGCACACTGAGCAATTCCTGTTGTCAGAACTGGTGGATTAAACACTTCAGAATCACAGAAAGATAAAAATCCTGTGTAGCTGCACTCACAGCAGCCCCTGCTCACCTCACTGGACAGGGAGAGGGAGAGCCCTTTTATTCTCTGTAATCCCACGGTGAAAGAATGATGTTAAAAGGAGAGTGAGTTTCATGAACCTTAAGAGGTTTCAGTAAAAGCTGAAAATGCTGGATGGGAATGGGCAGGACCAGAGGGAATTAGAACAAATGCTCAGTATTAATGCAGAACACTCAGTACATTTTTCCTCTTACAGACTGGTACTCCCTTAAGGGGTTTTGGTGAAGTCAGAACAGTAACAACAGCAACTAACTAACTAAGATACCACACTGTGCCCACAGGAGAACCTGAGCTTAATATTGTTACAGAACACTCACTAATAGACTTTAAAAGCTTGCCCCATATTTACTGGGAGGAGAAAAACTGTGCCTTGCTGGCTGCAGGAACCTTCAGACCTCCCTGAAGCATCACAGCATCAACAGCACTATCTTAAGAATAAGGCTCTTCCAAGATTTAGAGTGTGACAGCATCTTGCTCCATCAACATAACTTCACTCCTTCTGTCCCTCCAGAGTTAAAACATGGTACTGTCCACAGACTCAGAGAATCTCACCACATCAGGAATTTAACTGGTAGTGAAAGCCCTAGAATATATTTGATACGATTTACCACCAGCTATTTCAACACCTTGAAAACACCCAATGATGCAAGGGGAAAAAACTGTTTTGGGAGATTTTCTTCCCACTGAATTTTAGATCCATCATGTTCAAATCGAAACTAGACAATAACTCGAGAACACTGGTCTCAAGTTCTGAAGACTTCTATAAAGACCAAACACAGTAAGCTGGACCTAATACAGCAGAAACCAGATGCTGCAAGTACTACAAAAGGTGAAGGAGACAGAATGGAGCTGACAGAATGGACAGGTATGGAGCTGAAGAGGAAATAGTTCAATCATGTCAGGTAAGAATATGGCTTGTAAGTCATATTCTTACCTTTGGCTACTGCTTCCCTTTTTTCCCCCTTCCTCTTGCAAACTCAGTGCCTTGATCCAAATTAAAAAGCCTTACTTGCCATCTTGGACAGATTTACTTCATCTGTTATATCACAGCAAATGGTGACGTCTTTGAAGTCTGTAAACACCACAAATGTGTTGCTACTTCAGAAGCAGTATTTGGCCCCAACAAAGTATAAATAATGGAGAGCAAAGCTATTAAATAAGGATCAAGTGGTCTAAAAATCCCTTTCCTTTTTGTATTAGCACGTGAACCACAGAGAGAGAGACACTACACCTGACAGCTCTCTCCAAGGTGGCTGCCTGGTCAAGTTAATAGATATTACTTTTCTGGAGTGGATTCCAGAACAGACCTAAAGAACCAGCTGTTTGTCTCAACCATGCCGTGGTGCTGTGAAGTGTTGCAGTTCTGAAGACTCAATTTCTCCCAGCAAAACACCATCAAAAACTTCTTGATTATTTGAGACAAATATTTTAGATTTATAAGAGCTCGTTAAGCTCCTCAGAAACAACACCACTGCCTTAATTTCAGCTGCTATTCCAGAACACATTTACTTCTGGTTGGCAATTTCTATACTGTTTACACACAGAAACTGAAAACAGGCTTCCATAAATTCATATTTTTTATTAGTATTTAACAAGTTAAGAAGGTCTGGCACTGACTTGACGTGCCTGGTATCTGAGTGGATCTTAAAAGTACAACATAGATTGCCATCTGATTTATATCCAGAACAGTCACCACAGATAGGCCAAGGCAGACACATACATCATTAAACAAACAACCAGGACAAATACAAGGACAGCTCACATTACAATCTTGTGTTTTTATCACCTGGTGATGTATTACTGTCCTGTGGCTATGTTCAGATAGACAAGCTTGATAGCATTACCTCTCTTCCTGTCTTCTAGAGGACACAACCTACTTTCCTCCTGGAATTCAGTATCACAAACTCACTGCTGATTTAGTTAGGTTATAGCCTAAAACCATCATGCTTTGATAGTCATATATCACTCCAGAACAACTTACTCAGTCCAATTTACCAGCTTCTAGTCAAGCCATAGTTTTGGCCTTTCTATCTTTTGTACTTTCAGCATGTCACTGGTGTGTATGGGTTGCTTAAAAAGAAAATCCTTATACTGTGTAACTTACGTTCACCTCTCCAAACTCATTGTCTTTATTTGGCTTTTGCCAATTTGGCTTCTGCTGTCTTCTCCTTTCCTGTGTTCTGTAGTTGGCAATCAATTTTTCAGACTAGACATTCACTGAAGCGCAATGTAAAAAGGGATGGCAGGGATGGTGAGGAAACAGAGGCAAGAACACCAAGTCCAGATCCCAGCTGAGCTCTACACATCAGAAAGGACATACACAGTCCATCACCACATCACTGAGTGTCAGCTTCCAGTAAAGCCATAGATAAAGCAAAGCTAAGAGGCCTTTGAGTCCTCTGTGTAACAAGGAATTGCAACTGAAGATTACAGTACAAACAACTGACGGGTTTGCAAATGCAAAAGACTGACAGACTTATCATCCCATCCATTTCTACCAGAAAAAAAATGTAATACCTTAAAATATTTAGATTTAGCATAAGATCATGGAATGAAACAATGTGTGCCCAATTTCAGACAAGATATCCTTGTAGGAACCTTGCAATTCTAATTTCAAGCTTGGAGTTTATTCTAGAAATAGCAGAAACATACAGCCTCATTCACTAATGAACATTTTCTGAATAAATATGCAAATCAGCCCCAAAGCTAATTACACAACAGAAAGGAAGGGGCTTGTTATTACATATTACACCCTAAAAATAACAACAGGAAAAAACAAAAAAATTCCACATCCAAGCTTTAAATGCGAGGCTGTGGATAGATCCCAAGGGATGCTTTAAGCCTGGACAGCTCAATTCACATTTCCCAGCTTTGACACCTGACATGCACGTACTACATCTCACTGATCAGAGCCACCTTTGGAATAATAGGCTTCTGCAACTCTGTCTTCCTTAATAGCTTTCTTCTGTACTTATCCCTTCATCTTAATCCCTAGTGTTCTTTAAGCATCTCATATAGACAAGAAATACATCTGTCATATTGTTACCTGCTGAAAAGCGAGAAAACTGAAAAATCTATTGCAAAATTTTACCTCAGTAGATATAGAAGAGTATCTTTAGACTTATTCCTACACCTCATCTCAAATCTGTATCCAGCAAAATCATTCATAGGCTTTTCTGTAACTACTTTCATTCAAGACTGGGGGCTTTGCTAGAGGTATTTCTCTTTCAGGGAAAAAAAAAAGGGGAATATGTAATTGTCATGTCCCTTGGACTGAAGAAGCAAAAATTAAAATGTAACTTTATACTCATTGCTTGCACCATTTCACAATGGTTGCTAAGTTAAGAGACTATCTTTACTCTTTTAAATTCTACATTGAGGTATGCAGCTCAACAGCCTAATTTACTCACCTTTCTTTTGTCTTCATCTGCAGGGTCAAATCTGAAAGTGGCGCGATTCTGTAAGTAAAGACAAGAGTTTGTGTTTGTTACATGCACAGCACCTCCTGAGGATGTAATACCTGCAAAAGTATTCAGAACTCCAGGGGTGTGGTTAAATCCAGCCTCAGACAACCACGTCCTCCTTTTCCCATCCTCCCCAACAGCAAAAGCTTCAGTAAGTGACTCCAATGAAGAGTTTTACAATTACTACTGGTGCAGAGCTTTTATCTGTGGGATGTGAGTCAACCACATCACACATGGCACTTGACAGGGTGAAAAATGAGAGACTGCCTTGTGTTTTATACATACCTCATTACCCAGATTCTTCCCCAAGCAGATCTTGCTTACAAGCTTTTGACTGCTCTAACTGTTCCAAACCAGAACCACCACAGCATCATCTCGCCCAGAAAACAAGTAGTACAAATCAAAAAAGCCTTTCTACAAAAACTACAAATTTCTGTGTTCTGGTAGCTTCCAAAACACCTTACCAAAGTATTTGTTTCTCTGGGACAGTTAAACACACGACAGACACGGTCTAACAACAAGTCCTTATTTTTTATTAAACACTTCAAATAGCAGTTGGGCCTAGTTCCGTGTTAGTACCCTGAAGAATGCTATTTGTGAAATATCACTCATATGGCAAAAGCTATTTGCCAGACAAAGAAACCAGCACTAATACCAGATAGTTCTCTTAACATTTTAAAGCTTTCAATCTAAATGATCAAGCATGATGAACAGCTTCCAAAAAGATAAAAATCTTAATTTCTACCTCTAACATGCAACTTTCTACATCATGCAAGTGAGTGGAAAACAAAAGTGACTTTCCACAGGACATTCATGGGCCTTCTTACCTTTTACAACCCAAGTTCACAATTACACAGAAAGGCCTAGGACATCTACCCAACCACCAAAGGTTACCAACATCAGTTAGAGCCTCGAAGATGTTAGGGAAATCATTCCCTTCCTCTCTCAATAGGAGGCAAATAATCCCCTTCCCCTCTCTTCCAGGGCTCCCAACTGGACCACGGGAGTTCAGCAACATGCCAATCAAAAGCAGGTGAGCATTAAATGATGAGCAATTAACCAAGAGAATGCAACCTTTATGTTTGCACATGAACATTTTTGCAAGTTTACAAAAGCAATGTAGTGAGAACAAGCCTAAGCAGTAGAGCAACAGAGATTTGGAATAATCACTGCAAATGGGACAGCACAGAGAAGCACCAACAGACCTATTAATTTCTTTCATTATGGTTATTCTATAGGCACCTGCACCTTGGATATACACTTGAGCCATCCCTTCTTTTCAATTAAATTTATTTATTTATTTAATTTGTTATCTGGGAAAAAAAAACCCTAAGGAAACCTAAAGCTCTGGAACCTGGAGTACTCTGCCCAATTTTTGCTGGCCCATAGACAAAGTGTCAGTAACAAAGTTTACAAAGAAGAGATGGAGGAAAATTATTTAAAAGCTTGAACAAGAAATGCAGTAAGAGCAATGTCATACTGAGAGAGCATTAAAGTTTCTCACCCACTCCAAGAGAAGTATTAGCTACACATTTAACTCCAAGACTTCATGCAAACACTTGAAATGTCAGGTGCATGAGCTCTCACTGTGTTCTTGAGGATGCAACTCAAGCCTAAATAATTTATCTGGGAAAGCTGCTGAGAAAGCATAAAATCCAGTACAGCAAAATTAAGAAATCATGCTTGTGCATGCTTTTTGACAGAACACATTTAACACGAGGTCATTTTGAAGAGTAAGGACAGAGACAAAAGATTCCTTCAATGAGAATACTTCCTCTGTACCTCAGAGGCCAGCAAGTTAAAACAGATGTGTCCATGAACTCTTGATCTATCAAGAGTGCCCTGCAGCTGCATCAATCTCTACCTTTGAATTTCACATGCACAAAAACAGCCTATGACAAGACTGTTACTCAAGGCTCTTCTACAAGCCCAAGTTTGAATGAAGAAATCAGTTATTGCCATTGTTAGGTGTAAAACATATTGCTAGGTATAAATAGGTACTGACAGGTGTAAAACACTTAAGATAGCAAATTTCAAGACACCTCTTAGAGGCTGAAGAATACCCACATCACATCCACATTCATTTGGCTTCTCCCCTAATCACAAAGCTATGAAACTTTATCTAAAGATCTGAATGTTCGTTCCCATAAAAGACTCCTAAATTTCAGTCAATAATTAGTTCAACATGACTGCATTTAAGTTACAGCCAAAGCCAAACTCTGAGTCAGTATCAGCTTTAGAGACTTGCGTACCAGTCACACAAGCACCTATACAAAGGGCAGACACCTGATGGGTTGAGATGTAATCTTTCAGAATGGACTGTACTGCTCCACTACAATCTAAGTGTCAAAATGCCCCTAACAGAAGAGGGGAGGGAAAAATATAAAATTCACCCAACATCTATTTTCACTCTGATTTTCACTTCCCTACATTAGCAGGAAACCCCTTCACTTCTTGACTGATCATACCCATATCAGACTGCAACAGCAGTAGACCCTTACTACTTTTTTATATCTGCCAGCATTAAAAGCTTAACCTGCTCTAAGCTGTCTTCCCCTTTTGCTTTGCTTGGCCAGAAACACTGAAAAATGAAGCGGGGTCTGTCAGCCCATTTCACACACACCCCCTGCCCGAGCATACTGACATGGTCACTGTCCACTGTCCAGGCGATGGAAAGTGATTTTTCCCGGTGACAAAGGGCTGCCCACAAAGGGCAGCACCTCAGGCAGGTGGGCAGGTATCAAGAGACTTCAGTGTTCTTCTGTCCAGCCCCTGCCTAGCAGTATACGTAGTTAAAAGACTTGTGACACAAATGTACGCTATCAAGCAGCTCCTTTTACAGCCCGATCACCGATAAACCACGCTACCCCCTGGGCGCACAGAACGCAAGAACGAAGGTGCCGGGGGCCGAGCCTGGCAATGGGCTTTGTGCTCCCTTGGAAGTCTGCCTTCCTCCGGACACTGCCCCGGCTCTCCGCCCGGGCAGTGCCGCGGTGCCCTGCACGGCCTGCGGGCGGGGAGCGCACGGGAAGGGCGGGAGGCTGCGCCGGGCAGGGGCTGTGGGGGGCACGGGGCATGCCGCCGAAGCGGTGAGCGCTGGGGACCCGCTGCAGAGCCCAGCCCGAGGGGGACCAGGACGATGCTGGCGGCGCTGCCGATGGCGGGCGGGGCGGGGCGGCGACACCACCGGGGGAGCGCCGCAGAGGGGAGGGGGATGGGACCCGTTACCTCCTCGTTGTACCATGCCAGGACGCGCTCCACCNCGGCCTCCAGCACCGCGCCCAGCACCGCGCCGGGCTCCGGGCTCGGCTCCGCGCCCGGCTCCATACCCCACCGTGCCGTCCCACCCGGCGCCGCCGGCAGCGGCAGCGCCCCTCCCGCGCGCCGCGCCCCGCGCCCCCTGACGCGCCCGACACTCCCCGCGGAAGCCGCCCGGACTGGCAGGCAGCGTCCGCGCACCATTGGCTGGAGGGGCCGGCGGCGCGCGCCCCCGAGCTCGCCTATTGGCTGCCGTTCTGGCGGCCGGTTGTTGCGAACTGAGGACTCCATCTCCCAGCATGCCCAACGGCGTGGCGGCGCGGCGGGTGGCGTGGTACGCCGTGCTTTGTTGCCGCGGGGCACGATGGGTGCTGCAGTCCGTGCCCACAGCGCCGAGGACTACCCGCAGCGGTAGAGAGCTCTTGGGAAGCTCGGCGGCACGGTGCACTGCCCGGCACTTCCTTCTCTCCTCCTTAGGCTTGCCCGATTGTGTGCTCTCTGCGACCTGCCCTGTGCACACCGTGTCAGTCACAAGGCGAAGGGCTGCCACAACCAGGGCTGGCCGCTTTTTCTTAAGCTTTTAGGCTTAAGCTTTAGGGCTCCCACCGCGGGCGAAGTCCGTGTGCGTTCCCCGAAGCGGGGCTTCGCCACAGCGTGTGGCAGCAAAACCAACACCCTTTTCCTCAAGTCTAACCCACCAGAGCAATGGTGGTACACGAAAATTCTGCGTTTTGTTCAGGAGGTGGCGGGAGGGGAAAGTGCATCGGCAGAGCTGGGCAAAGGTGAAGCGTGTCTCTATAAAGGTTTTGTAAGACCATGGGTTTAAACCGCGCCGAGCAGATACACAGTATTTCCATACTCAAGGTGCCCTATAATCGAAATTCATTGTCCAGACAGCAGAAAATGATATACTGAAGTTCACAAAAAACAAAACCCCAAACGCGTTTATAGGTTGCTGTGGCCGGTCTCTCCTTGAAATCTTTGTTCCTTCAATTCAGGAATCCGTGAGAAAGAGAAACCCTTCATCTCACAAATGGCCGTTCCACAGTTGAAGACGCCAGGGAGGTTGCACCTGCAGATGGGCAGGCCCCGGAGGCGGTCAGATGTGGGGGCGCATGTCTGCAGTGTCTGAGATGCAAACCCAAACCAGAACCTGAATTTCCTCCTTGGGGGTTTCTTGCCACAAGAACTGAGATATAAATCCAGAACAGCACAGTCACTGGACTGCAAGGAGTAACAAAATCCAGCCATCCAGTGTGCAGCCATTTCTTCTGAGTCTGTAAACTAATGGAGCTTTGGAGAGAAAGCCAATGAAAAGAGTCTTTTGCTTGTTACATTTACAACTCTATAATAAAGTTTAAACCTGCTTAGATTTACTTCACAGCACAGCAAAACACTCATTTTACTTGCACATAGCAATTTTTTTTAAATTACAAAACCTGAAAAATAAAGATTAGGAAACTGTTACTGCCCTTTAAAGGCGCATTGTTATTCCTCATCAGCGTGTTTTAGTTTCCACTTTATGTAGCATATGAAGGATTAGTATTTCAATGAAAGAGAAGGACAGAGTAAATTGCATCCTCTACCAAAGAACTGCCAGACCTTTTCAGATGGGGGCATACCACGAGCCCTTCCCATGTTAGTCAGCTTTATCTAAACCTCCCAAAGCAATGTCTGCCCCTGAATTTCATGGGTTTCAGGGTCAGTCACAACAGAATTGTGGGGCTGGGGAGGTCAGAGGCCATTTTTGTCAAAGGGCAGTGACCTTATCAGCAAGAGGTAGCCTGACAAAAACAAGATTCATTCTAGTGAATGGAGTTCTCACTGCTCTTCCCCCGCTGAGTCTTTTTTCTACCTGGTAATGAAAAATCTTGAAGAATTGTAATGGATTTTTATAGGCATACATACATATATATTTGTATGTGTGTAGATCTATTTAAACATATTAAAATGTGTTATGTCAGTTATGCTGTAATATATAATATTACAGCATAATACAGTTTCTATTCTATTGCATATATTATATATCTATCATTTGTTATATGTCTTAGCCCATGAAAAAGATCATATCTTTATAAAAATGTGTATTTGTTGTTAGGAAAAAAGAGAATGTAAGCAAGAAATTAAAAAAAGAAAAGAAAAGGAAAAGAGAAAAAAAATAGAAACAATAGAGGAAAGAGAGGAAAGAGAAAGGAGAAAATAGGAAAAAATAACAGAAGAGAAACTGCAATTGAGACTGAGTATTTTGGAATGTGGTATAAAAGTTTCTTCAGCAGTGTTTGCATAGTCACATATTTATTTTATATGCACATAAATGTGTGGCTAGGCAAGAAAACCCAACTTTTAGTTTCCACGGTCAAGAGTAAGGATTAAATAACAGTCTGCAGCCTCTGGCTTGGGAGGTTTGGCAGTTTGTACTGGGATGATTTAAGACATTCTTGCCCCTCACCAGATGTTCTACCCAGAGGTTAGGGTGCTCTCCCGAGCTGCTGGTGCACAGCCTGTGACCTGAAAGCTGCCGTGGTTTGTGCTGCTGTGGTGGGGTCTGAGCTGCAGTGGCCCAGGATGAATCCTGCTTTGCCTTGCAGCTCTCCTCATGCAGGAGGTGGCCTCTGTTGCACCAGCCTATACACTGCCCCCCATGAACGTCTACTTTAAATTTCAGAGCCCTCATCAGGAAGCAGTTCAATGGTAGTTGGAAGTGCACATTCACACTCCTGAGGCATCAACACAAGCTTCTAAATTAATAAAAATTAAAAAAAAAAAAAAGAAGAAAAAAAAGGAAAGACTGTGCAAAAGATTTTCCAAGCCCTGTCTGACTGATGAAGTTCTTGGCTCTTTTTTATGAGCAGCTTTGTGGTGCTGCTGTTGGTCAGAATTCTCTCTCCCAAGACGCCCAGAATGTTGCAGTTCTCCACTCAGAAAGGTTTTAGTATTTCTGGGTCTCACACTGTGTCCAATATCCCTCCTCCTTCCTGAAAAGTCTCTGCCTGAGCTCTTGCAATCAGGGTAACAGAGTTGTCCCCAAAGGTGTTGAAGGATATGGAATATTTGTATGCTAAAATAGCCTTACTTTCTCCTCTTTTTCAGTCAATTGGGATTAGCCTTCTTTTGGTTTAAAAATTTACTATTAAAAAAAAGAAGTGCTTCTGGCTTCCCTTGAGTGGTGCTTGGGCTTGCCACCTTCCTGATCCTTCCAAAGATCCAGCCTTGAGTCAGTTCTACCCACAGACATCTCACCAAGGCATCTGATCCTTGGAGGGACCATGGCAGGTCATGACCAACAGTCCATCAGGCAAGGGGAGGTGCATCACCCATCTGCCATGAATTGTACCTGTTATCAAGCCCTTCTTTGGATAAAAGCATACATGATGACATCTAACATTTTTTGAAGGTCCTCAGCTTGTAGAATTTTTTGTAATTAAGTAAATTTAACTGGCATCTATTTGCTTTTGAGAACTTTATTCGGGTGTGAAAATCCCTCATATATCTTGCACAACTGTACAAATAACACTTATGTCTATTTTAGACATAAACAAGGTTATCATCACACTGGGTGCTATCAAAGATTTTATTTACAAAGCAACTACTAAAATGCCTGTTGTCATAGTTCCATTTATTTATTTCTTACCCATAGGGTAATAGGTCCACCATAATTGCTTGGTGCGTTTTATAATACAGAAGAAAAAGCTATGTTAATAAAAACTAACAAAAACTCACAAATAGCTACAAATCTGAAGGAAAATGTCTAAGAAAAATTCTCCCCAAAATACAATACATTTTTCCACACATACACAGTACAGAATAACTTCAAAGGCACAGCTTTGAATTTTGCTTTTGTAGACGTATAGAGAATTATCACCACGTGAAGGAATTGAGAGAACAGTTTCATACCTGTCAATAGATAATTAAGCAAATAATCATGTTTGCATTGTCATTTTCTTTATATAATTGCTTCATATCATCATATTTAACATATGTGGCTCTGAATCCAAAATCTTCCCAGTCCCCAAGTCCCTTCTTACCTTGTCATTACTGACCAGAGAAGTTAGATTTTTCCAGATTGTGCAAACTCAACACAAATACATATATAATAAGAACAACAGTCAACTTAAGGCAGTGTATAATTCAATGCTACATTTCTTCTCTTTTGTAAAGATCAAACTTACTGAATCAACAGAAAGGTGCATCAATATACAAAGTTAGGTGTAAACTGAAACCTACAGCAACACGTGTCCTTTTAAGGAGCCAGATAGAGGAATTGATATGAGTAAGTGATGACTTGGCAGAATGGTTTTTAAGGAATGCATTAAGAGCTTAAAAGAAGAACAGATGATGGAGTTTTGCTGAGGGCAAATTTTCTGTCTTTAATCAAATTATAAATAGGTCCTGTTTCAGTACTTTTTTTTGTAAGACTCATTAAGGTTTGTCTATAAGAGAAGGGGTAAAACAGGCTCACTCAAACTTGAGAGCACACAGGGTTGGCCCAGAATTAAAAAAGGCACCGATCGGCCCAAAAAGTGGTCTAGAACAGCACAAAAGTATTTTTCAGCTACAGGAACATTCAGTCATACTGGTCTGCAATCTGCCCACGTTAGGAACTACATTTATCTGCCCAGGATCTTTTCCATTTTCACCTCCCTTGAAGAACGTCCATGAAAAGTCCCACACGGCATGAAGCTTTTGTAACTCTTGTGTGTGTGTGGGCTTAGCTGATACCAGTCATCTTCATTTAGCCCAGCCTGTAGTGGCTTCCCCATTGATGTAGGCAAAGCCGGGAAAGTGTTGCATGTGCTCGTACTCGGAATTCCTGCGCGTTGTCAAGGGCGTGTACATGTCACTGGAATTCCCGTATCGCGTGGAGTGCATGGAGGAGCTCGTGTAGCAAGAGTTGGCAGCTGGGACCTCTGGCCAGCGTGGAGTCACCGGTGTGGGATGCAGCCTGGGAGTACTGCTCATCAAACAGGGCTCCATTCTTGATGTAGGGCCATTGAAAGGGTACTACAATGAAAAAAAGAAAATCAAAGAATCATCTGCCACATACTTCATTTTAAAATAAGGGCTGGTGGTGTCACAATTCTGTGTTTAGAAAAGCCAAAATCATATGAGTTAGCAGCCATCCAACTACAAGGTATCATACTGAAGATGAAATATCAGATAATCATTGTCTGCTGTAAACCAAAATTTCAGGGAAAGTCTTGCAAAACAGTCACTGATTTTAAATATTGAATTAATTTATCAAAGTGCTAGGTGTATCTGGGAGGAGAAAAATAGATTGAATTAAAATTTTTTCTCCCACTTTTACTCAAAAACTTGCTATTTACTAAAAATCAGAAAATAAAATGTCCCAACTCTTCCTCACTCAAGTGAGTTTTGAGGGAGAGGAAGGAAAGAATCTTTTATGCCTGGGGAGGTGCCTTCCCTTAAAAGTGTTCACAAGACATCCTGATAATTTCTTCAGGAAAACGGTGTGGTCTGGCCCCAGAGCCAGCAGCTAATTGGAGAACTTAAGGAAAGAGGCAGGCAGGAGCAGAATCCTTCTAGTCCCCAGCTGTTCCCAGTGACACTTGGAAACTAGAAATCAAAGAAGTTTGACAAATGGCTTCCATTAAGGGAGGACAAGATAGGAAGGAAAACAGAACAGCTTTTGCCCTCTATAGCCACAGGCTGCCCAGCAACAGAAAGTAAATTGTGCTTATGAGGGCTTGCTTAGCATGTATTTATCTTATTGCCTGTCCTGCAGGAGCAGATCATCTGTGTGCTCTGTCTGAGGGACGGCTCTCCCTGTTTTGTCCCCCTGTTATCCATGTGTGTCACAGAGAGGGAGAGGATCCCTGTTACTCTTGGCCAGCCATGTATCTTCAGAACTTCTACATTTTACATCTTTATACCTTTCCTGCGAAAAAAGTGTCACATTTAAAATTTCTGTATCTTGGGTTGTTTGACACTGTGGTATTTCTTTAACTAGAAAGCTGTCACCAAAGCAGGACTATCACTTCTCATGCTTACAAACCTTGCAAGCTGCATGCCAAAGCCTTCTATGGCTGCAAAACCCCTTCCTCATATTTTGGAAACTTATGGAGAGAACAGCTGGAGTAGCTCCTAGGAGGGGAGGTAGCAGAGATTCCCAAGGGATCTCATTACATTATCCCACTGTGGATGGGCCCAGGGTTAATCAGTTGCATAAGAAACGGTTACATAAGCCAAAGGCAATTGCAGCAGTGTCTCCATCAGGAGTTTGTGCTGTCTCCCTTCAGACCACAGCCAGGAAGGCAGGCTAGCCCTGGCAAACGTATTTGAACAGTTCACAAGCCTCAGGCAGCAGGCCACACGCTAGCCACTCCTAACTAGAGAGGAGAAAAAGAAGACTTTTTGACCAACGTACTGTAGTTAGTGATTTCCCACATCCCTGCATGTTCTGTCCTGGGGAGACAGGCCAGTAGGCAGATGAGAGGGAAGACATCAAAGGTATTATCTAGCCTGTGCTTCCCATCACCACACAGGCTGGATATACCTGTGCCATCACAGCTGCTGAAACAGGGTGTTAAACTGCAGCACCACCCTGGAACATCAACATTTCAACACTGTTCTGCTAATCCAGCTCCCAGAATCACCTGTCCTGGCAACCCTGATAACAGGGCTATACAACACCGTCTAAATTTCCATCTTCACCCCAGAGAAAGTTTTTTCAGTAGGAAAGTTCAGCACAGCTTATATACTGAGTATAAAAAGCCTTATATTCCTTTGAAGAGGAATCAAGTCTTCAGACTTGTTGGCTTTCCAAAAGCTTTCATTGAAGATGGGAACTTCCAATGACCAGCAACAATGAAGCTCAAGCTTTGAAGCAATATGTGGCCCAAGCTAAAAGCTTTCTTCTTTGTCTTCAGTAGTGTTTTACTTGATACCAGTTATGGTGCTCTTTCCCTTTATTACCCATTGATTTATACTTGAAATCACTGTAGATTCTTGTACTAAAGAGTGTACTCACAATAGGGTTACCCTAGACTTCTGCCATAACACACCAGTGATTCTCTCGTCTTCTTCACAGTGAGATATTGATCTATTCTGTTGTTAACCATGACAGAAGCCTTTGCCAACCTGACTCAAGTGCAATTTTCCTTTGAGGTTTTGAAACAAAAGTTGTGACTTCTAACAGGGGAATTACTTGTTTTCCTACCCCTTAGAAATGCCAAGAGAAATCCGTCTTCAGCCAGGATAATTTGCTATTTGAAAATTTGTAGACTGCAAAAAAATTCACCTATCATCAAGAAGAAGAGAATGAATTCTGGGAATATTGTGGTGGGTCTCCTTGTTGTACACAGCAGTATGTGGGGAAGCCACATTATGTCTTTTGGTCATTTGGAACCACAAAACTTGTGCCACTGAGCGAATGAAATCTTGGCTCCCAGAATGAACTTCAGGATGAGAAAAGAAAGATCTTCCTCCTCCAATGTGTGGCCCAGAGGCCATGCTCAGCCTTACTTGAGAAGGCAGGAGAATGGCTCTGCATGAGGGGAGAGGATACAGTGTGCTGCTTTTCCTGTTCATCGAGCGCACCCGATGCAGCTGTGTTTATGAATGTGTCATGAATGTAAAAAGAATAATTGCTTGAAAATAACATGGACTCTAAATATCCAGTATTTTACAATAAATTCTGTTATGACTAAATGCAAGATGGAAAGTTTTGTAACGGTAGGTCAGCTAATCGCAAATGACTCAGTGGCTTCTTTTTCCCTACAGTGAAGAGACCATTGAAAGACAATATTTTTAAAGTACTCATTGGCCCCTGCCTGACTATTAACTCACCCAATGAAGAATCTATTCAGCCTTGTTGGAGTGTCCAAAGCAGAGCCATCTGGGCGGATGCCTGCCCATGCTGCCTGAATCACCTTTCACACCCTACATCCGGTTTAATGAAGAGTGCTTCAGCTGAACTCAAAACACTGGGGCCTAGTGATCTTTGCCAGATATAAAAGCGACATTTGTTGGAGGACTCTTGACAGGAAATTACCATTTTCTGGGTTGACTCACTCTTGTTACTACTGCTGCCATTAGACCTAGACAAGAAGCCCTTTAAGCCTGTGAGACTTTGAGCAGATTATTGTTAAGGCCTTGCCCACAAAAGTAAAATTAATTAAATTTATTTTAGTATTATTTTAGAAGATACAACATTAAATATGTCTTCCATTAAGTGAAGGCTGAGGTTCTACAGTGAAAGGATGGAGAATAACCTCTTTATCCTTATTTTCAACTCACTAACCAATTATAAATGGAAGTGAAAGTTTTCAATGTCTAAACAGCAAAATATTTTCCTTATGAATGTGGCTCTGACTTTACATTGTATTAGCTCCCACTTTTGCTGGATGCTGTAAATTAATGTTGCATGTTAGCCACTACTTCAGGACTTGCAAGTAACACATACCAGAAACTACTGAATTGTGGAGAGCTGGCTATAAATTAACTTCATAAAAATATGCTTAAATCTTATGAAATGACATAATTGAAACTATTGATTAAATGCATCTTTATCACCCTAAATTTGACCCTTTTCTCCGCAAATTGAACCTTTTTGAATCTTTTAATTAAGCTGAGTGAAACTTTGAAGTCCATCTAAGTGATTTTGGTACTTTTGGGAGTGGCATTTGGAGCCTTCAGAAAATGCTATTTGTAATTATCTCAAAAGAAGACATCTGTTTCCTTTTGCATTCAATACATAATTACTTCAATTACATGCTAACAGTCTCAAGGCCCTTATGAAGCCATACAGTCGGGAACAATGACTCTTGCTGCATGGGTGGGATTTGGGCAGTATTTCTGTCTTTCTGTCATTACGAGCTGTTTGATGACAGAGTGGTTATTGGGGAGGGTGTTATTCTTACTGCACTGCTATAGTCATGAGTTTATAATGTGTATGTGCTGGAAGATTAAGAACTTTTCCACTTTCTTTTTTTTCCAAAGTAGATGAGCCAGAACAACATGAATGGACACTGAAGCATGGGCTCTGTCTGAGAGAGGATTTCTTTGGCTCCCCCACTGCCACAAAAAGAGTTACTACTGTCTTCAGGTACTGTTTCTAGCAAATCCTGCTGCAGAGGTATATGAAGGGAAGACATGGTTTAGTGGAATTGTGGCATGCAATATTTTACAGACAAACTGAATAATGGTGCATGCTGCACCCTGGGAAGTTATATGAGACCACTGCACTCACCAGAGCAGTTCAGGAGAGTCAGAGTAAAAACACTGCTAAAATTTCCTTTAACTGTGGCCCAAACACTGTGGTCTGGGCCTCTGAGAGATGCAGACCTCTTCTGCTTAACAGCAGACGGTACTGCTGCAGCATTTTCCAGAGTGATTTGATCTGCCTAGGCCATGGAAGTGAACTGTGATCTTCATAAATGTAGCTTAAAGGCAACAAAAATAAATAAATAAATAAATAAATAAATAGATTAATTCTTATCTTTAAGGTAGGAGCTTCATGGTACAAAAGGAGAAACACTGCTATGCTGTTTCTATGGCTCTCTGTCACCTGAGATTGACCGTTTGGAGATGGTTGTTCCATTTTGGAAGTGGCAAAGGAGAATAGGTAAAATGAGGCTGTATTTAGCGTTGCATCAAGAAGGGATTCTCAGATCTAGGTGGCTAATGTGGCAGCTTCTTAACTGAGTCCCTTCTACCTACTCTGAGATCAGATTTGCACGGAAAGGCTGGAGGGGAGCTCCAGCTCCATGGGGTTCCCCGCTCAGCACAACTCAGAGAACAGGACATTCACAGCCTCCCCAGACTGCACCTGCCCTGCAGTCCTTGGATAACTCCTGTGCACAAAGTACCTGTCACAACAGAAATTAAAGAGATGGTAATGCTTAATTCTGCAAGAGATGACAGGGAGGAGGTGAGGAAGGAGTGATGCAGATCTATAATGTCTTGAATGGTGAGAGCAGATAAACAGGGAATGAATATTTGCTATTCCTCATCACCCAAAAAACCCTAGGGCACCCAATGCAATTATGAGATAAAAGACTTAAAATTAAGAGGAGAATGAGTGTTTCATGTAGCACTTGACAAAGTTTATATGTAGAAAAAAGCTCAAAGACCAGGTAATGGAGAGTGGTGTGCTACAAAAACATCGTTCCACCTGCTGCTTGCTACTCAGGATATCCCTAGGTTAGCTCTTGCCAAAGTTGCCATAGCTATGCTGGTGAAAGGACCATCTTCTACTTACCCTGCTTCTAAGACTTTTCCTCCACACAACTGTTTCTAGTCATTGCTAGAGATACTACCTGGATGACTGAACCTACAGTGTGATTCACTACAGCTACACATTAGGATACTTACAGTTATAGATGTGCATCTTTATATGTTACCAGATATGTTAAAATGTATACTGCTGCAGGTTTCTCTAATTATTCTTCCTACTAAAAGTGTTAGCCTTGAAATAATTACAGCATGAATTAGTTTGTGTCTAAGGAAAAGGTGGAGCTATGTGAATTGAAATACTTTGAATAGCCTGAAAGAGGATTAAGACCTGTCCAACCAGGGTGAACATTGCAGATGTGCTCTGAAGCTTCTGAGCTGTGCTCAGAAGCCAGTCAAGCCTACACTGTGGAGGTGGATCAGGTGTGACTTTGTGAAGGTGTTGTAACTCTCTGCTAAACTCAACATAGTTTGATGAGACCTCCCAGAGGCTTTCAGATAGAGTTGTTGCTTATTTTCTACCCTGGCACCTGGTACCTGGTACCTAAAACTGCAGAAGCAGATGAAATAAAGGACTGATGAAATAAAGTCTCAGTACAGATGTGTTAATGTACACACAAACTAAACAATTCCCTTCTACATGATGGTGGAATAGCATCAGAGTATTGTATGCACTCCTGCACTATGGCTTAGAGAATTAGGTAGTAACAGATCAATCTGAAGATAATTTTTCATGTCTGCAAGGCTCCTGGCCAGTAAGCCAAGTTGAGAAATGAGCAATCAGGCCTGGAATTACAAGTAAGGAACTGTTCTGAGAATTATTCACAGATGGTGAGGGAAGAAGAAAAAATTGGGATTAAGACCAAAGTTTGAACAGACTCAGTGGGAATTAGTCAGCCTATTCTGCCAGACCCCCCCTGCCCTTTTTGAGAGCTGTAAAGTAATAGTTAATAATAAATATTAAAATAGTAAATAGTAAAATATATACATCTGTGTGACTTCTTCCCCAGCACAGCCTCACTCTAAAGATTCCGATGACAAAATCAAAATTCTCAAAGTAGCTGATAAAACCTGTGTGTGTCACTCTCTTCCATAGAAAGAGGTTGGATATGATGTTCTTCAAGACCAGAATAGTTATTAATAGCTGCAGCTTAAACCCCACCACAACTACATGTCACCTGCTTTGGCTCAGACCCTTGTCTGGGACAAGGGCTCTCTCCCTGAATCCATGTTTGTAGAGAATTTACCACACACAGATCCTTTTTTTTTTTTTTTAATAGGAGTTAATCCCTAGACACTGTCCTAAAGAGCATGGTAGAATAGTTGCTAAAGTTGAGCCAAAGTTCTATATTTGGCCAGAATGTAGATTATAACAAAGAGTTCTTTTGAATTTTATGGTCAATGCCTCCTCTTCTCAGCTGATTATACTCCCACAGCTCTGCACATTGCAGCCCCTTTGGTTTCAGTATAGTGGTAGCTGTTGATACATTAATTGTAAATTTGGCTTCCTGTATTTTTATTTTGCAACATCATGAGTCCTACTGCAACTGCTTTCAACATGTTCCCCTCACAAAGACCACTAGAAAAAGAGCAGTTCCCTAACATTTTATTAGGGACATCTTACGAACTTTTTTTTATTAAATGTAGCTAAGAAAGGCCTTATTATCAGAGCAGGCATTTTACAGACACTAACTTAGCTTTAGAAACACTGTCAGCAAATGTTATATCAAACTGTTAAAGACTTTGAAATAATTTTTCAAAAGTAAGGTTTCAGTTTGTAGCTCCTCTCAATACAGAACAAGCACATTGATAGGGTTTTTTTGGATGTGCCCTGCTGAGCAATTCCATCTCAGTTTATAAGCAGCATGAGAAAGAACATGGCACATAGAAATTGAAATAATTTTCCTTTAAAGTGTGATCATTAAAGTATAGCTGTTCTTCATATGTGTTCAGCACAGTTCAAAGACTAGCAAGAGAGGAAAAAATGATCTGACATCTGCACTTGTAGAGACAGCCTACTACAGTATGAAAGATATTTGCCTGAGTTCAGTGTTTGCCACTGTTTGCATACAGCAGGTTAACCAGGATATGAGTGAACTAAAAATGTGTTGATCTTGATTTGCTTTACTTGTTTCTTGAGGTATCAGGGCAAGACCTATATTGAAAAATGAAGGAAAATAAACCTGTCCCAGGACACTGCACTTCAATGTTCATTCACTTTCCTGCTGAAGATAGAGCAGCTGCAAAAGCCTTCAGACAAAGCCGGACAGCTCATGTAGTCTGACAGACCAGGTGCTACACAAATGGGTGAGAAGTTGTAGCTTGTCCTTTCCATAAGCCAGGGAGCCATTGTTGAGCTACTCCAAATGAGCATCTTGGGGTTGTACAGATCTCATAAAGCTTTAAGGAGATCAATACCATGATTCTTATCTTATAGCTAGGGAAAATGCATAAAAGGAGAGACGACTCCTCTAAGGTCATGTGGCAGACTGAATCTGAAGACCAGAATGAGATGCAGCTTCAAAGCACTACTAAATTCACATCTTTGCATCTGGTAGGAAACTGTTGCAGTCCAGTGATGATAGTTAAGCATGGCAGTCCTGGATACACTTTTATGTCCAATAAAGGGTAAGTGGTGCCATGTGAGTTGAATACCCCGATGTCATCACCTTCTCCCTGTACCTGCCCTTTGCTACTCTTCCAGCAGAGAGTCCAGAGCAGCTGCCTACACTGAGGAAGCACCAGCTGCATGAGGCACTAAAGCCCTCCAACAGTGGCACTGCTTTGGAATTCTTGCCAGATCTCATCTTCACACCTCATCTGTGCTGGTCCTACTGGGTCAGTTTTGTGAGGTAGAAGAGTTACTGATAAAAATTTCTCAGCATTGTAGTAGGAGACTATAAGACAGAGATTAAACAGCCTCTGCAGTGGTGTCCTGAAGTTATTCAAACTATATGCAGAAGTCATTGTTTTGGCAAATTCCTAAACATGGGTATCCTCAAAAGCAGAGACCCTACAAGAATTCAGTATGGCTTCTGCATCTTTAGCTAAATGAGAACACTTTTATTTCTTCTTAGGGATCTCTTCCTGCTCCCAACACCTAAGAATCATACAATTAGTTATATTTGTTTTTGCTTTAGCTACTCCTTAAAACAGAAACAGGTCCAGACTGCTGGATTTTAGAGTTAATACTTTATATTGACAATCTAAAGATACTTCTGATCTCCACTGAAATCAAAAGATACCTAGGTAATATTATAAATTAAAAAAAATAGGAGCCATCAATATCTAGACAGCTTATTGATTCAGACATCTAAGATGCTGATAAATTTACAAACTGAATTATTTTAAATGTTATAACAACTATCATCAAGTAATAAATGCAGATTACCTGTGAAGAGCTTCTGTGGTAAGCTGAGTAGTGAAGTGGTCCAGAAATAGGAGTATCATGTGGTAAGGATGGATACTGACTCTGCATTGGATGAGGATGCTGGTTGCTATAGCTACCATAGTTGTAACTTCCTGTGTATCTAAAATACATCAAAAACCACTTTTAGTATGCACAATAATTTATTCCCACTAATCATTCCACAACTTTTATGGAACATACCTTTTTATTTTTTTAATAGGAGGATGATATTTTAAGTCTTTTTCAAAAAGATATTTTCCAGCTCATATGGGAAGCAGATGCCACTAGTGAAAGTGTGTGTCCAGCACAACATCAAATAGAGATGTCTAGCATGTTTCTGTGGCTAATTTTAAACTGCAGACTCAGCTCTGCACTTTCTGAGGAGAAAGTGTCTTTCCCTTTTATTGTTATCTAATGCCATGTTCCCAGTAAACTGCTATCCAGGCTGAGGAAGTATGGTAAGCCCTGACTTGAATAACTACAATGAGTTCAGCTGTCTCCTTGTACTGCAATCAGATGTTCCTTTTTTGGGAGAGAGAGAACTGAATTAGTTTGAATCTGAAGCATCCCATGTTCAGCTTTAGCACAACCAACTCAATAAGGGAGTGGGACGTGAGGTTGGAGAACCTGTCTGCTTTCTTTGTTGAATCCCAAACTCCTGCCTAGGGACATCCAGGGGCAAAGGAGGGAGCAGTTGCCTTAGCTACTGAGTCAGTGTTAGCCACCATTGTGTGAACCGTTCACTAGCAGAAGATGCATGGACACTTTCTGCAATCTCCCCAGTTTTGTGAACATGTGAACATCTGATCTTTGTTGTCTTCCAGAAAAGCTGATTCACCTAAATTAAAATGTTTCCTCAAATCACCATAATCCAACACCAGAGGCAAGAGATTCCTGCAGAAACAACGAATTCTCACATATACAGACACATACATATAACACAGATACTGCCTTACAGTGGTCTGTTCCAAATCTTGAACACTCTTAGCTCCTGAACCTCTGTGCTGCTCCATTTCTGCCTCCACCTAACAGTCATATTTCTGGACAAGAGAGATGTTCCTTTTCTCCTTATCCAGGTTTTCCCAGTAAGGGCTTAGTAGTGACATTCAAACAGATATCTAAACCTAATCACATCCAAGATGGAAGAAGATGCAGGATTCAAATCAATCTACTGATACCCTTCCAAACAGTTCAGAGTCTTTCACACTGGGAAACCACTTCTGCGAAGTTAATGAGTTTGCAACAGGACTGAGGAACACAGTAAAACCTTTTGAACCTCTTGTATCATAGCAGCACCTGGGCATTTGCTGATCTTGCTATATTGTCTATTCCTTCTCCATCAATCAGTTTATGATTGTTTTTTTAGTTATGGATATCTGTGAGTTATGCACTGAATCACATGAGCATGGCACAGAAGTGTTGCTTAATGAAAACAGCACTGAGAGCTTTAGCAACTGTCTGAAGTTTTTCCAGGTGAAATAATGTTACATAAATTTATGCCTGTAATTATTTTAATTGAGAGCCTTGAGCAAATTTTGGTGATGGAGAATATTATAATATTATGGTGATAATATATCTGTATCTTCAAACTGTGGACATTTTTTCATGTGCAGCTTAACAGTAGTAATTGAATCACTGAGGTTGGAAGGGACCTGTGGAGCCTATGTAGTCTAAGGCCCAAAGCAGGGTCCATGAGAGCAGCCTGCTCAGGATTGTGTCCAGCTGGAGTCTCTACATCAGCAAGGATGGAGACTCCATAACTTTTGTGGGCAGCCCACCCCAGTGTTTGATCACACTTACAGTAAAACAAGTTTTTTGTTTTATTTTTAAACAAATTTCTTATACTTCTATTTGTGCTTGTCCTGTCATTAAATACCACTGAGAAGAACCTGTCTCTGTCTTCTTTACATCCCAGCAGGTATTTATACACTGCTATTTATTTATAAATACCAGCAGGTATTTATACACACTGATAAGACCCTCCCTGAGCCCTCTCTGCCTGATGCTAAAGAACCTCAGCTCTCTCAGCCTCTCTTTGTATGACAGATGGTCCAGTCTCACAATCATCATCAAAGTGGCCCTTTTCTGGACTTACTCCAGTGTGCCTGGGTCTGTCTGGTACTGGGGAGCACAGAATTGGATCCAGATGTGGTCTCAGCAGTGCTGAGCAAAAGAGAAGAATCACCTCTCCTGACACATGGTACAGTAGGGTTGTTCTCTAGGCACATCTAGCTTTTTCAAACATGGCACAGGAAAACAGAAATCAGAGAAGAAATCTACTTAAGCCTTCTCTTTTAGAAAATATCCTCCAGGCTTACAGTGGTTTTGAATAGAATTAAATAAGATTATAAAACTTAGACATAATATAATTATAGAACAGAAACAACAGCCAAAGAATTATGATACTGGCATCTTTGCAATACAGACTTAACTTTATCAAGAAATAACTTTTACTGTATTTCAAAAAAAACCCACTTAAGCAGAATTTGATCCAAATTCCAGAAGCATATTAGAAAACCCAAGCCCCTGGGAAGTGCCTTACCCATGTTCTTCTCTGTGGGGATAAACAGGTATCCGGTGTGTGACGGATGATGAGGGTACATGTGGGCTCCTCATGCAGGGCAGCTGTTGGGAATTCTCAGCAGGTGACCCAGCAGCTGTTGTCACAGTGTAGGTGAGTGACCATGTGTAGGATTGCATAGCCCCTGCAGACAAGAGAGGAGCCAGAGGAATACAGTTAATACGGGCTGTCATCCACAGAGGTGCCATGCCTTGAGATAATTATAGGAAAACAACTGAACAGGCAATGATCATGGAAAGTGCACTGACCAAAGTGAAGAGACCAGTCATATCTGAGGCATAAATATCAACACATATAGATCATTTGGAGCATGCAAGGATTCAGAAGAATGAAACATATCTGGAAAGGCTCACACTGTGGACTTCCAGTGTGATGTTGAAATAATTTTGCAGAAAAAACCAAAACCCTGGAATAGGACTTAGAAATGGAAGAACACCAGTGCTAAGATTTCTCAGGCATGATGCACCAAACCCTGGGGGTCTCTCTCACATGGAGAGGGCTGCTGGGCTGCTCAGCTCTGAGGCCTGGACTGAGGCAGGAAGTACAATCAGAACAATGAAGGATTAGAAAAAAATAGTGTTATGCAAATAAATATCTCGAATCCTTTTGCACTTTGTACCTGTTCCACCTAACTAGGTACCAGCCCTTGTAGTGGCAAAACTACAAAGATCCCCAGATTATGACAAGTAGATAGACAGAAACAGCCTAGTCATTTCCTTCCTGCAAATAACATTTCTTTCTGGTTTTTAGTGGCAGCAGAGGCTGAACTTAATTTATTTTTGTCATGTAGAGTGTTTGTGGGAAGAGCAAAGCAAAGAAGTGGGTTTTCCATTTTGCTTAGAAGGTGCTGAGTTTTTTAATCATCCTGATCCCTTCCAGGCAGAAACTCCAGTTTCATGAGCCAGCTGCTGAGAAACCTTTGTCCTTTGCACACACCCCTTTCACTCAGGAGGCTGACAGATCCATTGTTCCAGTATAACATAGCTCTTGCTGGAGGTCATGACCATACTGGCTGAGATTACCCTGCAAATGAGGACCAGAACACTGAATTTAACCCAATGAGAACACTGGTTTGGGGGTCTCTGGGCACTTTTGACTCTTTTTCTTCAGCTAAAAGGAATTGCAGGAGGTGACTCAGTTTTTTTCAGTATGAATTCTAGGACTTCCTGTAGCATGAAAGGGCTTAATTCAGAGGGGGGAGTGATTGTACTCCCAGGCCTGTGTCCATTCCGTGGCTTTGGGAAATGAAAAGCCTATTTCAAATTTGCATCATTTTCTTTAGGTGTGTGTGTGATTTTATTTGACAAAATCAGGCAAATTTTTTTTTTTTTGGTGGGAAATGATTCATTCTGTGACTGAGTGAGGGCATTCTGAGCTTTGCAAGGTAAATCCAACTTGAAATACTTCAGCAAGGTGTGATTTGGTGCTCTTACAATACAAATCCTTGGATGTGTTGTGGCCAAGAGTATTTGTGATAGATCTGTTGTCACATGCCTGGATTTTCTGCCACTGACTCTTGAATTTTCTATCTTCATCTCCTCCCAATGCAGAGGACCACTGAGATCCCCAAGACCCCAAGAAGAAAAGCTGGCTTCTGTTGCCATGGACAAATAAACATTCATGGTTCCTTGAGTTGGGAAAATATTTGAGAGAGCCTGCCTTTACTAAAAAATACAGTTTAGGTGGAGGGGATCAGACGTACTTGTGCAGTTACCAAAGAGCTTCATTTGAAAACAAAAGAGTTTTGAAAATATCAACAACTTGTCTACAGAATATTTTAATGAAACATTTCAATTTCAAAAGGTCAACATATTTTCCCAGTGTTATCTTCCAAAAGAGAATTTGCAACTCTCTTTCCAAACAGGCCTAAATGCAAAAGGCAAAAACAAAGAGAAAAGAAAGGACAACAAAGAGGGTGAAAAACTCCAAACGTTTTTAGGTAACATTATTGTTTGGGGTTTTTTCCCCACTTTTTCACTTCACTATAAAACAAAAGTTTTACTTTGACCTGATTTTATTTTTTCCAACAAAAAAATTGGCCATTGATCAAAAAATCTCATGACCTTCCTACCTCTAATAAGAGGCAGTAACAGAGCCAAAAGACCCCTTGCATTTTATCAAATATAGTGATTTGACTGGCCTCAGACATTGTGACAATCTCCTTCTCTTTTTTCGAAAAATAGCAGGGATCTTATCATAGTCTGATGAAAATGAGTGAGTCCAGGACAGCAAGTTGTTTCATGTGCTTCCTGTGGGAAGTCAAATTCCTTGGATGAAAGATGCCACTCCTGGTATTCAAATCTATCAGCCACCTCAGTTCAACTTTAAAATAAATGGTTGGAGAGTAACAAGCTTTGTGCTTATCCAGATGTCACAGAAACAAATGTAGAAAGTAGGTCTTGCACTGGGAGAGCCGTGAATATTTTTGTTTAATTCTCCTAACCAAGAATTGTCTGAAGTACTACAGGATAGTACCTCACACAGCTGCTTGAGGGAATACTTCCTTTCTTTTGGAGGTTATGGTTTCGAAACAAAAGTATGTTGGGTTTTACTCTGGATTTACAGAATGACAGAAAGCAGTGCAAATATTTTTCTCAGAATGTTCTGGGGAACCTACACTTGCCTCACTTCTTTTTACCTTTGTGGAATGGATGCTATTATTTTCAGTGACCTAATTACAAATACAGGGAGGAAGAATGGAAGATGGCAACAGATTTGCAGACTGTGTAAGTACGTATGAGGTCAGCCAGGATACTGCCAATGTTGTGGTGGGTGGAAAAGGAGGAATGAGTTAAATGTGAAAGATTTCCATAGTTAACTTTCTAATACCTGCCTAGGTCTCAGTCCATTATTAGTAATTTCCTCAGCTGGTTGCAGAATTGAACTCCAAGAAATGAAGTCTCTTTTAGATATGACTGAACCCAACTGAACTGCTTTTTTGAAATAAGCAAAAACAATAGTGATTGAGCAATGATTTGCTCTGCTTTGTGCTCTGAACATGCAGGGTTTGATTAAAATAGGAAAATTCATTTATTATCACTCTTTATTCTTTTCTCCTTTTTTTTTCTTTTAAAGTGATTTTGAGGATACTAATCAAGTGGCCATCTGATCTGTAGAGGAGCCAAATATAAATGGAACTGCTCTTAGTCCTGCAACAGCCCTGCTGTCATTGATGTCATCACGTACACCAGTGCAGAAAAAACCCAGAAGATGCTTCACAATGCTGCATTTTATATCTGCTTTAGGCTGGAGCAAATGACCACCAAGACACAGTGAGACACTCCCAGCACTGTGCATTATGTCTGATAGTCAGCAGTACTGTCAACTTCAAGCAGTCAGAAATCTGGAGTCAGACCCCCATTCTGTCCCCACACAACAAACAGATCACTTTACCTATAAAGCTGTAGAAAAACACAAGCCCTTCCATTTGAAGGGAAGAATAGCCTTTTGAAATTGAAACCTTTGGGTTTTGCACTCTGCAGCTATGAGAATTAAACTCTGATTGTTGAGCAAGAGCTGATGTTCTCAAATGCTCATATGAGTTCAGGAGCTGAAGCTTTAGGAAAAGAACGAAAAATTTGTTCTACTCATACACGCAAATATGAGAGGTGCTAGATCTGTGCCAGTATTCCCAGAAATTTAATATCAAGCTCAGACTTGGAAGAACAGTGACTTTTAATGACCATTGCTGACCTTATTTCATGCATAGATTTCTTAAAACTGAACAGCAAACTCCATCGTTTACTAAGATATTAGGAACTAATAATTTGGAGTTTATTTTGGGTTGTCTAAAAACAATTGCATTGGCAAATGAGTATTTAGAGCTTTAAGAGGGGCTTTAAGAGAGAACAGCATAGTCAGCCATATAGCGATCACTTTAACTACAATATTGTTGCAGTTTGAACAATCATTAATCTGGCCTTTGTGGTTTAGAAAGGATGGAGGCTAATTAGCCTTTTAACTGTCTAGTAACCCAACAAAAAGTTTTAAATAAAATGTTACTGGTGTCATGACAGATGCCACAGAGTGATACACAGGATTTACCTTTCTTTTGCTCAGTATCATGTCATTGCAACAGTTTAATTTGCTTGTTTTGTACTGACCACTGACTGAAGGCAAAAAGGTTAAAATACAAGTTTAATAGTTAACTTTTATTGCTAATGTCACAAGCAAGAAAGAGTTAATGATGCCCTAAATCGGGGAACTGAGAGCTAATGATGACCAATGGAACTATTTCTTAAGATCTGCAAAGCATGTGTAGAATTTTACATTTACCTCATAAAGACACATAAGAAAATCAATAGGGTGGTATTTCCAGAGCAGAGGTTCCTGTTTCAAAATATTCCATATAATGCCACATATCTGTATGTAAAGTAGTTTACATACTACTGTGTAATACATCTTCAGCATTCCTATTTTGAAGTGTAACAATTTCCTTTAGCTGAGACCTAGTTGCTATTTTGTGTTGCTTTATGTGGATAAACACTGCATTGCACTGTTTAGGGAACTAAAATGCAAACTAAAACTAGTCCATCTACATGATGAACGTAGGAAACAGAGGTATTACTAATTGCTCAAATTAAGAAAAAATAAATAGCCACATATTCATATTTAAGGTTAACCAGAGCATTACTTGCATTGACAAATTTGGCTTGTGCAAGACAAAAATGATTTTCACACTCCAAAAGTGGGACTGCAACAGACCATAAGAGTAAAATCCAGTTCAACCAAACCAAAGCCTCTAAAACAACCTAAAAAATGAAAAGCTGAGAAAAAAAAGGACTAAAATAATCAGAAATAGCTTTCTTGCCTAAAAAGTTCCAGTATGGGAACAATTGTGGTGTTTTGGTACTTGAAGGGAAAGATGGAAAGGGACTTCTTACAAGGACTTGTAGTGGCAGGACAAGGGCAAATGGCTTTTGGTCCACTGTTATATGACAGTCACATGGAGTTACAGTATCTGCAGCCCAAATACAAAGCCCTCAGACCTCCCTTCCAGTCAATGACCCTAGAGAACACAGAGTTCCCTTCTTTTCAGTCCTTTCTTTCTGCATGCAGCAGTCCTTTCTTTCTGCATCATACTATGTTCTGGTTCTGGCATCACAACCATCCCACAATGCCTACAGATCAAGTTCCACACAACATCAGTGTTTCAGCAAGAGTCAAAGACCCTCACCACCTCTACTTCACCTGGACTGAAGCCGTGTGGTCACCTACCCTGTCCAGGAATCATCCATCTCTTGTCTAACTGTCCTGAGGGATAATAACTTCCTGTTTCCCTCCTAACTATTGTATTGCCTCCAACAGTGAAAAATCTTAAGTTGTGATGTAGGGACAAATATTTTTAAATCTCTTTGCAGCACAAGATGCATTGTGCTTCCCTGTGGCGCCTTTGAAAACATGAAAAACATTTTTCAGAAAGGTTTATTAGTTCTTTAGCCACTGCCAAATTCTCTAGTGTGTAAATCATCACTTTATGACATTCTTTCAAGAAGATTTTGTAACTTTTCTAGTACATCACAAAAGTGATCGTTTCCACATTCTGATTGTACATCCTACTCAATGTGGAGCAGCAAAGCTGGAATTTCACTGCCTGAAATGCCTTCTGAAGGTCACTCACATTTCTGCCTTTCTTTCCATGAATTAAGAGAACACTGCCTTTGATCTTACAGATGGACTGTCCTGCCCACATCCAAAAGGTAATGGGTTTTGTTCTAGAGCACTGAGGATGTTGGCCATTTATGCGGCCCAAACAAGGAGCTAGTTTTATGCTTGTTGTTTTCTGTCAATCCTACCCACAAGCTTAAGCTGTCCCTTAAGTGCAGATTTTTTTAATTTGTGGGCCCACCAGAATACAACAACCTTATCAGCTGCTGTAATAGAGTATAACACTGAAAATAGGCTTCAGCCATGTAATTCCTAATCTCTAACATCAAGTGATGAAAGTTATCAGCAATGTGCAAAAGACTCCCAAGAGAAACTTGAACATCTATTTAAACATATTTGGATGTTAAATATGTTAAAAGATACCTTTCTCTCACTTTACCAGTTAGGAATTCCTGAACCACTAGTGATTGAACCACTGAACCACTATTTGGGATTGTGCAAACCACACTAAACTTGAAATATTTGGCACACTTCCTTCAGGCATATAAAACATCCAAACATTAGATCTTTTTCCTGATAGACTGCACATCATGTATGGATACAGTGAGAACAGATTTCTGGCTTGGGAAGGCTTCTCATATCTTGCAAGCCAGTACATCATATTCAGAGGCTCAATTTTAGGAGACCAAGTGCAAAAGCCACCTTCAAGCAGATTTATCTGCCAGAAGCCGACCTACCTGTAGTAGCTGTTATGCCACCATACTCTGGGGACTGGTTGTTGATGGATGATGGGGCAGAGGGCACTTCCACAGAGGTGGCAGATTTAGCTGGGGAGAAGGGCGCTGGGGAGGGAGTTGGAGCAGCTGGTTCACTCAAAATAATTTCTTCTCGTATTTCTGCTGCAGAATGAGAGAAAACCCATCAAACATAGCTAAAGGTAGAGTCAAGGAACACTGAGAAACTTTAAAAAAAATAATGCAAGTAGTTAGGTTCTGTAGAGTGTATTTCAAGAAATACAGAGCAGGACCCACAAATCTTTGAAAGAAGTACTTCTGTAACATTCACCATTACAATCTTCAGTGTACCTTCAGAAAACCTCTTAAAGAAAGTGTGATTTTTCCTGTTGTATAGGGAGGAAACTGGTGCATGGATAACTTAAGTATTATACTCCTATAATGTACTATTACATATCTAAAATTAGGAGCCCAGTCTGAGTTAGGCATTCCTACACCTTCTAGAGATATTGGAAAGAAACAGGAGTCTCCAGAGCATTCCTGTGGCTTTGGGCCATGATCGTCTTTCTTTGTTGACTAAAAAAGGAGGATATTCTGGATAGTTTTAGCTGCTAAAGGTATGTGGAAAATATGCAAGAATAAGCAACTTGTTTTTCAAAACCCCAAGAGGCTATGGCAGGGCAATGCATTAAATTCAAGTCTTTCACCATACAGAAGATAGTGCCTTAATCACTGAACTGTTTTTCTTCCCAGAAATCTATAGGGTGATAAATTAAGCCATACCTAAAATGGAGATTGAAACTTCTAAAGGTGACAGAGAGGCTTAATGTGACAAAATTAATGGGAGAAGGAAGTAAAGAAGATGACTGAGGACCACTCATTACAAAGGGTTGCCCAGAGCAGAAAAACCTAAAAGCAATCCCTGCTTGCTTCTGTTCTGGCAAGGCAGTGTGGAGTGGAGCAGGACTCAGAATCTCCTTCTGTACAGGCACTCAGAACCTATGTGTACCAGAAACAACAGCTTTGCCATTTGTCTTTTCTTACTCTTGCTCTCTCTTCCTCTTGTTTAGACTGGTACAAATCCACTGATATCCGTGAACTTATTAACTCTTGAGTCCATTGAGATTCAATGGTGGCTTAGAAAGATTAACTAAGATACAAGGTTTGGTACAAAAATTTCTTACTGAAACACCAAGCAAGTGCTTAGAAATGGGGTTTCAGACATCCAGAGTTACATTGTGAAGCAGGCAGTTCTCTTTCAGAATGTGTTAACCAGGGATGCCTCCCAAATGATTTCACATCATGATAGAATTGCTTGGCTCCTGGATAAGCCTCAGCAAGTTAGATAAGGATAAAGATATGTCCTAACATAAAAAGTAGAGAAACCAGTGGAATAAAACATCAAATAATGAATAAAAGAACAAACTCACCTGTGCTTCCTTCTCCCTTCATTGCCCTCATTAGCTCATTAGCTTTCTCCTGACAATGGAGTGATTCTAGCAGGTACAATACGTAGTCATCGAACATCAAGTGAATAAGGTGAAAAGACCCTGGTAATAAAGTGAACAAACAAAAAAGCCATTTACTGTCTCAATACACTCATTAAACCAATTATTACAGTACTCAACACAAACAGCCCTAAATAAGTCTGCCTCCATGTACTGAAATATCTCTCTTACTCAAAGTAAGAGAGGTCAAAGTGAAAGCAGGGAGTAGCAAACTGTTCGTTCCTAGATTTATACTGGCTTTTACAACCAGCTGTGGTTTAGGCTGCAAGAAGACTACCTAGCTGAGAGCTGCCACTTGAAGGATTCTTCTTCTCCTACATTAGCACTGAATGTCAGTTTTGCCAATTGCACTACAGTAGAATTGTTCCTGCTGTCTAAAGGATGTATCATTTTCTGTCAGAAGTAGAATCTTAAACTGGCTGCCTTAGTGACACATCCTGGTATGAATTTTCTGAACTACCTGCACAGAAAAGAAGTGAGTTGCTTCCCATAATTTATAAAGCATACGTATCAGAAATGGTGAAGAAATGTTTGCCCAAATCACAATTAAAAAAAAGATGTGTAAGAAGAGAACACAGATACATTTGGCGGGGGGG
>VWZV01006690.1:2538197-2704728 GCA_013397155.1 Irena cyanogastra
AGAAGCAAAACATCAGCGCTGAGACGTTGTGCTGTGCCCTCCTGAAAGGACTAACACCCATCTGCAGGGGGACACTGACAAGTATCAAGGTGGAGTTTGTTTAATTTATGCAATAGACTCCATGACATTAAGTACCTGTAATAGTTCCAGACAGAACTTTATCATACAATGGGTTTGGTTTTTTTAAAGCTCTTCTGTTCATTTAGACTTGCATGGAGTATTTAACAAATGTTCATTTAAGTCACTAAGTAACTCTGACAAGTAAAGTACAGTGAGGTTAAAATCATGCTGGATGCTGCTCATCCAGCAGCTAGCTTAAATCAGAGAAAAGTCATCATCTGAGACAGAAACAGAGATCAACTACTGCCAGACAACCCCCCTCCCCCCTACTGTGGAGTTTTTCCTTTGGAAATTCCATTATTACATTATTACTTTCATGGGGAGAAGATCAAACAAGTTTCAAATTCAATCAAATTTCATAATGACTGGTTTCTTCACAGGAGAGTTAGGTTTATCTGAGATACTAGCTTTTATCACAGTGAAGCATAACTACCCCTACTCCAACTACTGTATTCAAACATGCTGCTGTAGGGCAGAAGTGGTTTGAAAGACCCAATACCCTTATTCAATTCTAGCTGGCAGTTCAGCTTTCAGAGTGACTCCGAGCACATTCTTTTTCTTTGTGACCCCGATGGTCTTTGTGTTTCATCCTCTCCCTCCACGCCTGCACGGTTTTGTTGTCACTGATATGAGCTGGGCACACACACTGGGAGGTGAACATGTGCCCCTGTGCTCTTGGGCAAGGCAGCACAGAAACAGGACACACCTAACTGCAACACCTTTGCTATGGGGAGGAAATCTCTGGCTGCTGGTGAACCTGAAGCATCCAGTTCTTTCTTTTTTTCATGTGACTAAGCAGATCAAAATGGTAACAGGCTTCCCCAGACTTTCAAGGGAAAAAGTGGGTATCTTCACTTAACTACTGCAGAGAATTTGTTTTTAAACATCCTTCGGGCTCAAAGTTTTGTTGAATAAAAGTTCTTTTCAATTTAGCAGTGCAATAAAGACAGCAGACATGGCTGAGCACCTCGTTATTGACCTAGGATTTCCCCAGTTGAAACCTAATTTTCAAGAATCTCCACAAAATGCTCACTCTTCTCCTGACTTCACAGTTTTTCTATTGACTCTACTGCAGTTACTACTGATAAGTAACTTCAAGGTAAGAAAAACAGGCTAAAATGCTGGCAAACTTCATGTAGTGTTATAAAGATCAGGGTATTTACTATTTTCCATCAAACTCCTTACTCACCCTTTATTTTTAAAAAAGGAAAGTTGCTTGTATTTTTATAAAGATATTTGGAAGTGCAAACTCTAAATACTGTAGTGCTAGCAAGCAAACAACAAGAACCCAAGATCTGCTATTTTAAGAAATGTCTTTGTTTTTGGGGGGTCTAACACTTTATTTTGAAGACTTGGGGTTGGCAATACTGAATGCAGCATTTAAAAACACTCCAGTGCCCTTGTCACTCTTTTGAATTTCTCTCTTCCTCTCCTATTATTTCTCCCACTGTGTATTTTTAAGCTCTGCATAGAGATTTTGAGCCCAGAATTTGCGTGAAAGACACCAGACAAGCAAGGTTTTGGTACTGAATGCAATATTTTTATATTTTTGAGTAAGTAGAATGAAATGTAAGCTATAGAGTTAAACTGATATCAGGGCATGCATTTCAACCTCACAGTGAATGGCTATTCAGCACAATGTACCATAATTTATTCTGTGTTTTCAAGCTACTGTTTCTCACATTAAACTGTTGGGTTCTTTCAAGTCTATATTTAAGTACAGAAATGGATCCAGTTGTAGCCAGCAAATCAATCACTTCTTTAGGAAAAGGTAAGAAGTCATTCAAGAGACTGTATTTACAACAATAGATAGCATTTGGCTCCAATTTTCAGGGGTTAACAGAAATCATGGCAATGCCCAGCTAAGGCACAGTAAGTATCAGCATCTATTAAGAGATACAGCAATTATGTGTAAGTAGCAAAACAACAGTGAGATTTCCAGATCTGGAGAAAATAATGGAGTTTCTATTACTAATTAGTTACTTTATACACTGGGTGTATTACCCCAACATTGCCACCAACTGTGCCTTTGATATGCATAAGTAGGAAAGAGGGAGGCAGGGAGGGAGGGAGTCAGGCAGAAAGAGAAAAAAGAGAGAGGGAGCAGCTTTTTTTTCCTGCCAGAGATTGTTTCAACCTGCCCATGTCACCATGCTTAAACGCTTTGCAGGTCAAATCTTTGTGCCAGTCACTCCAGTGCTAGGTATTACCCACTTCCTTCAATCAGATTTTGCAATCATCTATTTCAAAGGTAAAACTTTGAAATACTGTCCTGTTTATAGTAAGGATCCCATCCCATCATCTAACACATTATTTCACTTAAAAAAAATTTACACTGTGAGGACCTGAGTCTACATATTGTTTAAGGTAGAAAAAATAATGAAAAATCAGTCCACTGAAACAGTTCACAATGCACTAAAAAAGCAAAACTTTTTATCTAAGTTAAGAGCAAAGGTATATATGTAAATATTTAGAACAGCAAATCAGTCTTTGTTTTTGTCCATATAACTCACTTAATAGATATATAATTCTGAAAAGCTAGAAAGAACTGTATAAATTAGATGCAGAAAAGCTTCTGCCATCTAGCTCTGAGCTTTTTACATTCAGAGGTTATTCTTTCAGAACTTGCTCAACACTAATTCACAAACAATATGTCAAATGGCTTTGCAATTAAAGAATAGCATCATTAATGTATATTATTATAAATTTGTGTCCATGGCTGAATAAAATTTATGACACTTGTGTAGGGATAACCCAGGCTGCTGCCTGATAGGATAAGGATATGATTTTGATATTCAAAACTTCAGGGCTCCTCCTGCTCCACTAGCATTGCACCTGAACAGGTTTGTGGTTTTGCTGACTATTGTAATCACCTTGGGGATGCTCACTATCCTGATGTCATTAACACCTGTTCAGAAAACTCTTTTACAATGGAAATGAAAGTAGTTTCAGGTTAAAATAGAAACACAT
The DNA here is from genome assembly GCA_013397155.1 of Irena cyanogastra. Lineage (NCBI taxonomy): Eukaryota > Metazoa > Chordata > Aves > Passeriformes > Irenidae > Irena > Irena cyanogastra. The sequence continues at coordinate 2,541,288 of VWZV01006690.1, forward strand.
TATAAAAATAAATATTACATGTATTATAAATACATAAAATATATTAAAAATATCATATTTTATCTCACTGACAGTATCCAAATTTATACTATTAGATGGTTCTAAAAGCATAAAGGACATCAAAGCTCAGCCAGCAGAAAACCTTGCAGTTGTTCAATGCAATACGCATATAAAACCATTCTTTGTTAATCTTTCTAGAAAAATATTCAGATAAATGTGCACTTATAAAAAGCATCCTTCATGCAAAGTCTGGTCCCAAGTGACTAAATGTTCACACTCATGGCACACCAGTTGAGTCATTCTTGCTTTTAACTGATTTTAATCAGAACTTTTTGTAACCGAGGACAAAGCCCCCTTTCAAACAGTGTGGAAAAGCAACATGACTTTTCATTTAAAAAGTAAAAATCTATTTTTTTTTATGCTGACTTCTTAAGAAATGGAAGAGACTGTCTCCAGGTTATAGAAGCACACTCACTTCACAAAGACCAGTTTCAAATGCTATATACTTTAGGAGGAGAGCTGGCAAAGAGTTTCACTGGAGAGCTTTTCATCCACTTCAGCACAAAGTCATCTCTCTTGGCTCAACGTGTGGCCAGAGTGGTTTGGGTAAGCAGGCTTACTTTGCACTGAAGTGCATTAGGGAATGTTCCTGTAATGGAGCCCCCCAGCTGCCCTGTGGCTGACCCCTGCAGTTCCTAACAGCACACAGAAGGAAGTAGCAAGGTTTTCATCTCCCCTGGCTGCAGCTTGCAGACAGACATCTGTCTAAGTGTTATTTCCAAATGTCAATAGCCCCAACCTATTTTTTAAAAGAGCACTGGATATTTGAAAACTGGTTATGTTTCCACTTAAAATGTACATTACAAGCTGGCATACAGATTTTTGGTTGTGGTGTGCAATTATTGCAACAAAATCCAAGTACCAAAGCTGGGTGCGCTGTGCAAAGTCATGTCTCGGATCACTCGAGTGCCAAAACAGGACCACATCAGGAGAAACTGCTGAGCTACTTTCTTCAAAGAGCCTTGTCTCTTGGCAGCTACCTGCAAGAAGAGAGATGTGTCTGACGTGGAGAAACTTGTATTTCTACCAGCAGTACAGCTGAGTCATGCACATATCCACCTTCTCTTTTTATACTGAAAAATTGCTTACTGCCATCTTCACATTAAAATATACACTACAAATTAGAAAACCCAAACTCAAGATAGCCTTAGACACCTTGCAACCATAAACAACCTTCAGAAAGAGGAAACAATAAAGTATTATTCGAGACTGGATCTCCTTTATACATGATAAAAAGACTACAAAAAAATTGCTCTGATCTTCATCTCAACCTAATTACTAACATGTTCCTTCTTGCTTCCTAGTCAAGGAAGGTTATAATCAATAATGTTTGATCTACACTGCAAATTTATATTACTATTTCAAATGAGGTTTAATATTGAATATAAAGTTTTTTGTTCCTTCTCATTTTTACTTTTGTGAATTCACTTAGTCATTTTACTAGGAAAAATACTTTCCAGAAAGCACACTTTAGGCATTAACTCTTCAAAAATGTATTTATTATAGTCATATGTGAATTAAAGGATTAGATTCACCCAATCAGCTATTAAAATTCATTTACTAAAATTCATGTCAAGATCTTCATTAAAATTAACAGCTCTGGCCTGAATTTCAAATTCCATTCCACTGACTAGAAGAAGTTCCCCAAACAATCAAGGTATTTCAAGTAATCTGGAGAGTTTTCTCTTTTCTATATGGCTATTTTGCAGCAGAGAGGGGGGCAGCATATTTTGGTTTGTTTTGGTTTTACTTCTGAGCTCTAACAACTGAAATGAAGAGCTGAAATTCTAACAAAACATCCTAATACAAAGAAGTAACAGAAGATAAAATAGTCAGTTATATGTTTTCATACTCTATGTAAAATTACGGTGATGCCTGATCACTTTTGGGAATACATTTTAAAGCCTTGTTAGTAGGTTTCTGAATGCACTTTAATGAAAATAAAATATAACTCTTCAGTATTCCGTATCTGCTCAAAAGGAACATAAATGTGCCCTTGACTGAATGGTAATGTAGACTTTCACCCTTACATTTGATTGTATATAAATGAATTAGCTAGCTTAAATATCCTTTTCATTAAAATCTTAAAAGGCCAGATTATGTTTTTCTTTGCACTATACCATTAGGATGACTCTGACTCTGAATTAATCTCTCCATATCCCTGGAAATATTGTTTTGATTGGAAACCTCAACCCCATTTATTTTTGAATGCCATCTTTTGGAATAAAATAAACAAGATCAGAATAAAGCAAAATCCTGAATGTGAGCAATTCTCCATGAAAATCGGTGAGATTTTGCCCACTACTGATTTAGTCCTGCTCATTACTGACTCTTTTTTTTTCAATTTTTACTTTTTCTAAAAATGTATTACCTCAATAGAGACCATAATGCACCTCAGTGACTCACTCCTCCTTACCAACCTTTACAACACATCTGTCCACCATGGAATCCAGCCACTCGATGTACGACTCAATGGGGGACTGCTCCTCCAAAAGGTGATCAAACTCCTGATACACTGGCATGCAAAACAAAACAAAAAAAAGACCACCTTAGAACTTGGATTCTGTTTCAAGCAAAAGAAAAACAAATCACAAAAGGCTACCAAAAGAACCACAATTTTACTGTGGTTTTTTATAATAAGATTTCTTAACTGAAACAAATGCATCTTTCCTGGTGCTGACTCAAAAAGTTTGCTGGGTCTCTTATTTTGTTTCTACTGAAAGTGATGCATTCATTGAAAGTGTTATTTTAATATGAGCCAATCAAAACATATTTTTTACAATCAGTGTTTTTATTTAGGTTGTCTGGTGTGCCCAGAAGTGACCTGTTTATGGTGTTCTCTATGAAGAGTGAGAAACTAGGCCATGACTCCAGTGATGAAGAAATGTCATGCATGAAATTGATTTAGAAATGCATAAAGACTATTCTAGGCACCAAGTGAATGAGTATTGTTGATAGGGTGTTCATCTGTATAATGCTTTAGTTGCAAAAAACATGATTTAACTGCTGCAAATCATCTATTTGCAAAGCCAGACACACACACACAGAATGCCCATAAACCTCTCCTTCTATTTGCTATCCTTCTTCTGATTGCTATCAGTGCAGAAATACTCAACTTTATTATGAAAAAGAGATGCAAAAAGCAGCCTGTATACTTTTTGATCTTTTCCAAGTACACATATTAATATTTTAATACAAAAAGTTAAAAAGTCATTTAACTGCAGTCCTTAAAACTTCAAGTCTCATTTATATATGAGAACCAATGGCTAGAAGACAAAGAATCACGTGCTTTGACATCTCAACAAACTAATTCTTCAACTCAGCTAAGATAAAAGGCCCAGTAGGTCAAGAAGAAAGACACTTTCTACCTGCTGTGTTACAGGATGATTTCAATGCGCTAAGCAATTCCATTTACAACTAATTATAAATAACAGGAGGAAGGAATTTCTCTCCATAGGAAAGATAGTGAAGGGGGTGGAGGAGGCAAAGCGTAGAGATGATAGCTAAGGAAATGAGTCAGAGAGGCTATCCAAAAATAATGCAAACAACAATCTCCCTGATTCTATTGGATCAGGAGGGTGAGCACGAATGCATTTGCTAAACACCTGGCTAAACTTTGTTTAACTGAGACTTGGAAAGGCTGAATTACCAGAAACTTTAGTTGAGGAAGAAGGGAAATGATGTTTAGGCCACCCTTATCTTCTTTCATTCTTTTATTGAATGGGCAACCTCCCTTTATTCAGAACAGGATCACAGAGAAATCTAAATGTTGTCTCCTTACCTGAGTATTTGGCTGGACAAAAACTGCCTGATACAACAGATGAAGTAATTCATATGCTGTGCAAAGAGGGGAGCAAGAGCAGAAAAACAAATCAGTTTCCTGCTTTGCTGCTGGAGCAATGCAACCGTGTACAACAACCTATTTGAGAAAATTAGATGTTTAGCCTTTAGTGATTGTTAAAAGTACCTCGACAGGATCTGAGAATGAGGGAATAAAGCAGAAATCATATCAGAGGTGGGTAGTCCAGCAGAACAGGAAAGAGATTCTCTTATACCCAGTGATATTTCTCTATTTCTCTCTAAGTTTGTTTATAGACTTATAAACCTGTTTTGGTTTTTTTTCTCTAGGTATAGTAGCTGAAATTGTACTTCTTTGACTATTAGTAAGTATGAAATCAGGCCTTAAATTGATGCCAGATAAGTCATACAAGGCATAGTGAAAAAAACTTTGGTCAACTAGAATAAACATCAAAAATGGGGGGAAAAAATCCAAGTTCTGGAATATTCTCTATAAGTATCTGAACACCTCATTGGCATCCCATCTCATGAGCTATTAGCTTACCATTTCTGACTAACTTCTTATTGGACTATATAGGCCTAAAATATGGAAAAATTTGCACAAATCCAACAGCATTCAGGAAAATTCCATTTGGTTTTATTATGCTAATAGCACATACACAGAAGATTCCTTAAACATTAAAGATGTTCTGAATGGCAGCCAAAAATGTTGGTGCTACTAGGGAGTATAACTTTGAAAACTCTCTTTTTTGGCCAGTGGTAGGACGCTGGATAGATCTTGAAAACTTAACAGACAACAAAAGGATTCACTCAGCTTCTGGACTTCAGTCTCACTGTATGCTACCTCCTTTGCTGCCATGTCGAGTTCCTATCTCCTCAAAAGGGAAGAGGGCCATGAAATGAATCAAGGGGTAAGAAAGAGAGGAAAGAATATCAAGAACCTCTCCCTGGAAAACAGAGCTAGCAGAGAATGCAAGGCCATCCCCGAACAAAGGAAAAGAATTCAAGTGTCACCACAGTGGGATGACTGCCAAAGCCAATTTTGTAGGGTCCAGGGTACATGTGAAGGTGTCACCCCTTGCCTTCCCAGCCACTCCCTAAAAGAGTTACCTCACTAGCAAACCTACCCTTGCTGGGCTCCCACAAGTGCTTGCCTGGGCTGTGCCCTGTTCAGGCAGATTCTGGGTAAAAGATGACTGGTCCTCCTCAAGAGAGAGATGGCAATAAAACAGATGGGATCAGAGGAAGTGAGGTTATGTGAAGGATGTTAAAGACAAAGCTCTGTTGCCTCAAAACAACAAAACTCAGTGTGCTTCAGGTTACACCTGAGCTTATAACTATGCCACACTTGCTGCATGACGGAAGGAATATTTTGTATTTGCAAAAGATCTTTAATTGTAAAACAAATTTGCCTATACCTCCAAAGCCACTTTCAAGTCCATACCCTTCACTATACTAGACAGAAGCTAAATTAGCCAATGAGCTTGTCTGATATGGAACTTCTACTCTGTCATAACAGTTCAGGGCAAAAGCTTATTCCATCAAATGCTCTTGATTATGAAGACACTGTGTAAAAAGGAGCTTTTTATAAAAAAGTTTACAAGACACTCAAATACACAGCCACTAAAGTGTCAAAGCCATTCAAAAGACAATTCTCCTGCAATTCTACAGCAGGAAAGATTGGACTTTCACATGTTCAATGGGTAACTCATAGATTTAGTTTGCTCAGGTTCATCAAAAAAATCCTCCTGAATTTGGGCGCAGATTTTGTGCCATTGGCTGTTCTGGGTACTAGAAAGGAATGCATCAAGGAACAGTGCCCACATCTATGTCCCAAAACATAAGACCTTGACAGGGCTATGCCTTACATTTTGGTAAATGTCTCTATATTTATCTTAAGCCTCCAAGCAAACCAATGGCTGCAAAACCAGCACTACTTTCTCTGAGTTTTGTTTGCAGCAGGAAACTAAGTTCACCTGGCTTTATTTGAAGAGTCTGCTCTTACATTGTATGATGAGCTTTCTGTGTTCCTCCCGTGAGTCCTCCATAGTATAGAGGGTTTGTTTGGTAATGCTATTCAGATCCACATTCCTCCAGTCCTCCAGCATTTGAAATGTGATGTCTGCACTGTGGATCACTGTTCTTGATGCCTGTAATCCAATCCAATCTATTCATTAGTTCATGCTTTATTAGGTTAAAAAGTAGGCCTTATCCCCTTTTACGCTTCCTTAGCTGGGCTCACTAAGTTGATCCTCTCCATGGACCCCCACCCACCAGCTTGATGTCTTATGGATATTACAGGGCCCTCTAACAAGAGAACACTTCAGTCATTTTGCCTACTTTAATCAACTGCAAGTATTTTGACTGCATCCACCACAAACCCTAATGAGCAGCACTAACCTCATGCTGCCATTGCTAGACCCCTCAATGTCTAACAGCTCTGCTGGTTTTCATTTCAAGCTTCAGTTTAGAACAAAAATGCAACAAGAAAAATCAAACCAATACCAAACAAACCCCACTCAGGTTTGCACCCTCCCCTCTCCCAATCTATGAAGACTCTCATTTTTCCGTCAGCCACATGAAAATGTTAAAGCTCCTAGGCCTCCTCATCAGATCTATGTCTTGGCTGGTTGAGACAGGGATCAGCTGTTGGTAATGGGGAGGATGGACTGAGAGCAAAGGAAGTGACACAAGGCCATGGTCATATACACAGATCTCTGTAAGTTAAGCAGAGATGACAACACACACCAAGGTTATCAGCTTCCCCAAGGGAGTGATGTACTTGAAGAGTCCTTCACCTAAGAGATTTGATCCCAGGTTTGATGCAGAAGGTTGTGGTTTCTTTATCTAGATTTCCTCTGAATGGCTATGGACCTCCAGGATGCAGTGATGATCTACAGTATTTGGGGAAAGGTAGCACAGGTATCTCGGTCTCCACCACTAAAGTAATGGCAGAAGAAACCTACCAAAAATTCCTCACAGCAGTCTTTTTTATTTCTCTAGAGCTTCTTTCTGTGAGCTTCATCCCTCACAGGGTTAACCTGGGGTTTTAGATACACCTTGCAAAAGTGGAGCTTTCAGGTGACAGGGAAAAAACCCTATCCTCTCCAATACAAGCATGAAACATTAATGAATTCAATGCATTCTCTCCCTTTTTATACTACACAGAATTTGGCTTCATGACTTTTTACAGGTAATTCTGATGTAAACTGGTGAAAACCAAACACTTTGGAGCAGCTTCTATATTCACTTGCTATGGTTACAAGAACAAATCTATTTAAAACCCAGTTCAGCTGTTTTCCCATTTACTAATTTGCATTTTATTTATAATATACAATTTGACTTGGAATGTATTGGTGGGCATGTAGGAATTTTCTTGCTTTACAACTGGCCTGATACAAACAGCTCTGAAATCAATGGAATGTCTCTCATTTATTTCCTGGAAATGAACCATCTCTTCAAATCAAATAATAATTTTGTTTCATGAAAGTACCCTGCTGAATTTAATGATCAGGGGTTGCCAGTTGTCTAGAAAAGTTTTTTTCAGTGATTACTTTTTGATTTTGTAGAGGTGGCCACAACAAATATTGGAGATAAACTGCTAATGTGATCTCCTCCTCTGAATAAAGTCCAACCTGTCAATTCATAAAATTGTTTGAAAAGTCAATAAAAATGGCATTCATCAAGCTTGGGTAACTGAAATACTTGCTTGGCAGAGATGATTTAGGGATGTCTGTCGCCGTAGTATTTGTGAGAATCTTCTGGATACTGCAGGAAAGAAGAGATACATATTTACATGCTGTGCTAAATAAGGATAATTACTTCAGAAAGTATTAAATTAAACAAGAACAACAACAAAAATATATATCCAATTTCCTATACAAAATCGTGGCTACATGAAATGCACTCAACTAGCCCAGTTTTAGCTTGATTTATACCTTGACCTAAACCCTTAAATCTGAATGCTCAATCAATTTTACAGAGGCATATTACAAGCAATTATTTACAGATGCTGTGAATAATGACATGACAAGAGAAACAGAGGACAATGGAAAAGCTTTGCTTGTTCAGCATAGCAAATTTTCTCTTGCTACACAAAAGAACTGGAGAACAGAAAGAACTATTTAACAGAAAGAAAAATGTTAGTGCAAGAATAAGTGCACATGAAATAACAATAACTACATTATGTGTGGAAATGAGAAAAGGTTGCTAAATCTTTGAGCAATCAAGTTTTGAAGAAGTCTTTTGACTGGACTAGTAGGGGCTAAACTCTGATCCAGTTTCAAGTAGAATTTGATCAAAATTTCTGAAAGCAATTACATGACCTACTAATACATTATGGGCTGAAATGGTCCAGGAGGTACTTGCCAGCCCTCTGTTCCCAGTTTAGCTCTTTGCAAGTGATAAGGACCTTGTATTAAGATATTTCCTTTTCTTGGAAAATGAGCTTTTAAAATGTTGTATTATGCATTTTTTTGTCTGAAATCAGTGACATGGGAACTGTAAAAATGACCAAAGCTTTCAGTTCCTCCTGTCAGTACCTCCACTGGCTGTGCACCCTGTCACAAATTCTGATGAGGAGGAAACAGCTGCAGAAGCAACAAAGGCTTATGTAAAAGGCAGGGTGCACACAATATTTTCCTTATATCAAAAGGACCAGATTTGCAGATCTATCTAAAGAGATGTTAGATTTAGTCACAAAGTGAGCTTTCCCTCCATACTGTACATAAAAGCAGTTAAAAAATACAGGTTAAGAATGACTAGAGAATTTACTGTCCATCTCTTTCTGTCTGCCTGTAAGATTGGCAAAGATTTTGCTGTTGAAGATTCTTGGTAGTTTTGAACTGAGAAAAAGTGTGGTAAAGCATATTTTCAGTTCAGACTTTGTTTAATTTTTAAAATAAATTAGTAAACAGTTCAAACCATCCTGAAATTAGTTGTTCCAACTTCCATCCTGACTGTTCTCAGTAACATATACACCTAATTTTCCACGCTGATCAAAATAGTTAATCCTTCTCCTAAATTAGTTTTTTTTCCCCCCTTTAACTTTGTGGTGTGGAATTTAGTGCTCATGAAAGGCAAAGAATTGAGAGCTGTGAAATAAAGCAGGCTTTATCAATAGGTGATGTGCACTGCAGGCATCTACAAAGCATGTTTGAAAAGGACTAGTGCCCTTTCCTGTGGTGACAGGGTAATTTGATCTCCTTCATTTCTAACTCTGGCACTTTTTTGAGCAAGGGCCTCAAGCTGTATTCAAATTCTGCTAGCCTAAAGGTTTGTTTAATAATTTTCTTTGCCTAATATCATCCTTAATGTTTGCTTACTATCAACAAAATTAATTTCTTACCAGAATCCCCAAGAAAGGAAAAGAAATTCGCATTTTGAGTGGTGCCTCATTTCACTAAATGAGATTGGTTCTCATGAACAAGTGGAGATTCTAAGTGAATGCAAGATTAATAAGGATGACAGGTTTTAATTCCTAAAAGAACACTAGTCTCACTTCCAATTAATTTGCAATCAATAAACATTGTCCTTCCCAGTTTAACAGGAGAGAGATTGGGCAATACATACACTCAAATTTGATATTTCGTAGGTTTTCTGGTAAATCATGGAGAGCTACTTTCAGCCACTCATCCAGTTGCTTTGCAAACTTCCGGATCACCTGCGTCAAACTGAAAAAAGAAATCACAACATCACATCACTCTGTGCATTGTACTACAAAAGCTGTGAATGTGTGAAGACCATGAGTCATTTATTTACAACTCATTATTATGCAGAGTTGCTAACATATTTTAGTTTGTAGGCATGAAGAGAAACTTCTGAAATTTCTAACAACTTCTGCAAGAAAAGCAAAATTTATCACCGTGTTCAAAACCTCCCATTTCTGTATGGCATTGCTTTGATACTTACAAACAGTATTCTTACTTTAAATAAAATCATTCCCACTCTCTACAAATATAAATTCACAACCATTTAAAGAAGGCAATAAATTAAGCTCAGATTTCAGCGCAGTTGTGCCCACATTTATACAGATGTACAAGGGAATATTCAAGTGAAGCAAGACCAACTCTGTTCCAGGCCAGAGCCAGTTAGTGAGTGATGATGGTGGTGGGGAGGAATTTTCAGGCCAAGCCCACACAGGTGGGGGAAATGGACGTGGAGTAGGACCTGCCTGCTTAGCCCTGCACAGGACTGAAACTTTCCCAGACAAGTGAACTTTCTCTCTTCTTTCTTGCTACCATTTCCAGAGGGTTCCATCATTTCCTGTTAAACTTGGTAGGCAGCTCATTCTGCCCCTCCCATTGGAATCCTCAGTAAAAATGACAGTTAGTTCCCAGGTGCAGCTGTGAAGTGTTGTGCAGAGGATCCTAAAAGTTGGTTCTGACAGACAAAGCTGCACTGCCTGCAGCAATGCTAGAAATGCACAGATGAGAGAGAAAAGACACAAGGAACTTCCTCTTTTCAATCAAGAAGCTTTTTCTGTTTGTACTCCTGGCACACTGCACAGACAACAAGGTGGTAAAAAATCCACAGTCATCGGCCTGCTCTGCTCCACAAAAAGACCCAAAGAGAACAGGGGATGGGTGACAACTGCTGGGCTCACTAAAAGTGCCTTTTCTGGATAGCCAGAATTTGTTCCCAGGAAGTATCTCAGAGGATTCTGGCTGAGTCAGCAAGATTTCCTTCAGGAGCTTCCATTGCAATGAGACCCTTCTTCACCCCCTCCAGTGCAGGCTATGGCTTAATAGCCACAATCTGGCCCTTTATATGCATTACAAAAGTCTATATTCACACTCAAGTCTCTCCTTATTTGCTATGAAAGAACTAAGCAGCTTGAGAAAAGGACTGCTGTTCTGTTTAATCCTTCCAATGAAATAGATTTGGGGGGGTGAGGGGCAAAGCCTGTAGAAATGTACATGTCTTATCAAGAACAGCCCATAGCAGTTGTCTTGTGTAAAATATTTCCACTTTAGCAGTCACGAAATGCACATAGGAGAGCAGAACAACATGGTGAAAATATTTTCCATGCTTAGAGACATTTTAAAATCTTAAGGGCTAAACATACAGTAGCAATAAAAAACTCCTAGAGCAATATTCTTAACAAACTATTCCATGTCAAGAACACATCAGTCAAATAATATTAAAGGTGTACAAGACTATTTAGAAAAAGATGGCTTCCTGATGTGCATACAAGTAAAACCAGGGGGGAAAACATTGACTGCACTCAGTGATTACACTTTTTGCTGTGGATTGTTGATCTCTGTCCTGCTTTACCTCTATGAACAAGAATTCTTGGCTCACATGAACACCAGGTAGGAAGAGACAAGCTGAAATCTATGACATGGATTGGAAAAGTGAATTTAGTTTGGGTTTAGCTGAACATTATGAAACTAAGAAGAAGGTGGTATCCTTCATCACATGAAAACCCCCAACTCTCCAAGTTTTTCATAATACAAGTCTTGTTAAAGTCTGAATATCTTTTCAGGAACATGTAAGCTCTTCAACACCTTTCAAATGACACTGTGATTTCAAGTCAGAAAATGGGTGGCAGCAAGCAGCTCTCTGAGAAGTGGTGTCATTCTTGAAGAAAAGAAATATAACAAAGATAGCTGAGCTAGAAGGGGCCAGTTACCTGTCAGGTAAGGCTTGTAGTACCGTTGGCATCAAAACTCCAGAAATTGCCTTGTACAGAATTGAGTCACAAACTCCCACTATATTTACTACAGTTGAAGAACCCAGTACAGGCAGCATGTGAGGAGGCATCCCTTGCCAAAAGTGCAGAAGAAAACTTTGAACCTGCAATCATGAGAAGAAGCAGGAATGTTAAAATTAAAATAATCAAAGGCCACAAATACCATTCTCTTTAAATGCCCCTGCTTACACAGGTTTTGTTTTAGCCTCAGAGCTGGGCTAATGAGGTGCAACACAGGCAAGGCATGTTCCTTAACCAGACAGGCTGGGACTGCAATGCAGCACACAATGGGATAATCAACCAAAGGGTGAGGAGACACTTGGGGTTGGTGACAGGGAGTCTTTGTGTCACTGCAGTAGAGACAACCAAGGGAACCACTATATTTTTATCTTCCATCAGTGGGTGATGAGTTTAACACTTTGGCTTCCATGTGTCTAGCCTTTTTCTCTCTCTTTACACTCTGTCCCTGTGTACAAAGGAATAAAATCTAGGCCTTGGTGGAGGGAGGGAGAGGAGAATAGCAAATGGCTTACAAGGGTCAATATACCATTTTCTGTCTTTGCTTTGGAAAGAAACAGTACACTTTTGGATTTTATCTTTCCTCCACTATGAAGGAAAGTGGGCAAAAAGTGGTGAAAGGCAAAAAAACCACCAAAAATAGAGGAGAGATTTCAGACACAGCAAAATATACCTCTGAAAATTTGAATGTAGGAAATAAAGGTGTTATTCAGAGAATGATTCGATCAGTTCCACAGGAGTCAGAACGTCAGCACTCATGAATGATAACTTTCTGCACACAATCTGTGGTGAAGTAGCAACCACACCACGTGTAACAAAGAGTATTTGTCATTTATATACTGTTGCTGCTCAGCCCCTTCTCTACCATAGATCCTGATAAACCTAATAAAATACAGCATCTTGCTCTTAAGAAACTGTTCTGAGATATGCCCAGCTAAATTTCCTGAATGTATCGAGTATTTTTCTCACATGGAAAATTCTAGATTCAGTACAATGGTGCAAAACTAGCTTTAAACCAGAAGAGTGTGAGAATTAAACAGTAAGAAGAAGAAAAGCAAGGATTTTTTTCACATTGTTCAAGAAGAGAGAGTCAAAAGACCCATTTCCGTTGATTTTTTTCTCCAGGATCTGAATATCATATTTGAATCAGGTCCTCAGTTATCTCTATAAGCCAGATTTGTTATCCTAGATAAGAAGCCATCTTCTCATGTAATGTAAACCTGCTTGCATTCCAGTAATGTTTTCTTTTTCAGCTCTAATTAAGAGCTGTCTGTGTGCACTGCCAGCGACCCCTCAGAGTCACTCAGATATGAACAGGTACAAGCCTTATCCATCTCTAAGAGATGGTATTAACTGCTGAGCAGTGTGTGTGTGTTCCTAGCTGCACTGCAGTATAACTGAGCAACTGGAGACTTCAGCTATGGCTCTCTGGGATATCTGGGAGGCTGTAATCTCCCCACCACTCTGCATCATTGTTTATAGACCAGCAGAGCCCACTGTTGTTGCTGTGACACCTGCCCTGGCTCTGCTGAGCACACAGAGGAATTCCTTCAGACAGCTCAGTCCCAACAAAAAGCTTCAAAAAGATGTGGTGGACACACTTCTTGAGTTGTAAGAACAGGATTGTCCGACATCTTGTAAGGGGATATTGCTACCTTAATCCTGCTGGAGAACAGAGGGCAAAAACATTCTCATTGCTTTTGTTCCTCCAACTCACCCAGCATTATAAGTGAGATTTCGTGCTATCAGTCACATATTAGATACTCAAGTACAGCTATTGTTCCTTGCTCCTGAAAAGCACTGACCACCACAAACCCCTAAGTCTAACATAACATAAAAATAAGATCTCAAATCCATTGATACCTTATGGATCATTAAACTGCAACTGCAGTTTCTAACCATACCTCATCAAAGTTTGCTCTTATTACAGTGTCTAGTATCCTCTGACAGTGAGTCCTATACATCATAATAAAGGTAGAAACCTGAAAAAGAATGAAGGAGACATACAAAAGATCATTCTGCTTTAAGAAATCCACTTTTAAAATATCAGAACACGGAGCACAGAAAAAGCAAGTTTTTTCCTTATCTTACCTATGCACAACTGCAAAAATAATGAAATCAGTTAAATTGTATTTAGATTAGCTGCAGGATGAGTTTTCTTCTGAAAAGTAAATTCTCCCTTTGAATTCATGGATTTTTCTGTCAATAGGATTCTTCAAATGTAAGAGGAGCAAAAAGCCTCAGTGAGATCAAAGACGAGAATGTGGCCCTAATTAGGACATAAAGAACTAAAAAACCCTATTCTTTTGTCCACTTCACATTGATACTACATGTGAATAGAACCAGAAACCTAGCAAGCTCAGCCAAGAGGAGCCAAAGCATTTTTGTCATATGTGCAGATAGGAGTCTCTAAATTTCTACTCTAGAAGAAGAAATGCACTAAGTCCCTCTCTACTCAAGAAAGCATTGGAACTGTGTGTCAGTATGCCATCAAGTGTGTTCACATATTAGAGGGCTGTAACATATTTTAAAAGTTGCCCTCAAACATCACATAATTTTAAAAGTTATCCTGCTGTATGTAATGTAACTTTTAAAAAAGTTAACAGGCATTAGAAATATTGTACAGCTGGCAGTGTCAGCTCCCCTTTTTAAGGGAAGATATTTCTTCCTATTAGGTGGAGTAATTCAGCCCCCCATAAATCAAGTCAAAGCATTATTAAACTTACTCTAGTTTAAAGTCTTTATATTTTAGACAAAGCTTTCATCCAGAGCAGGGAAAAAAAGAAACCAAGACAAGCTGAGAAAAGATTTCCAAAGTGTTACCTTCTCCTCTGGCAGACTGGCTGGCAGATTTAGATCTTTGACATTTGGAAACTCTGGCAGCAATGTTCCCAGTTTGGATCGTGGTGAATACGCCACTGTCTGTTTGGTTACTTCTTTTTTTCCCGTTTCGTTGACCCAGGCTGCTCCTTTTTTAGAATACATCACATCATAATACTGGGAGTTTTCTTTCACTGCAATCCCATAATAATGGTACCTGATACATAGAGACGTGTATTTGATAAAGCAGATTGTTTGAAAATTAAAGAAAAATACATGGAGGCAAGGGAAACTGGTAATGCAAATGATTTCTACAGCAAATGATTTCTACAGCAAAATAGACTGAGCAATAGCTTATATATTATTAATAAGCATTGATTCAGCAGCGGAATACTGTGGTAACATATTGAACTTCCAATTTCCATTCCTTGTGGTAAAAGTAAGGTGACTCTGTTGTAGGGCAGGAAAATTATGTACTTCCATTCTTTAACTTCTTAGCAAAAAAAAAAGCATCCTAAAGCTACTTGCTGGCAGAGCTCTGCTGTGCGGCTGCTCCTTTAGCTCAGCAATAAGCAGAGGTACAGACCCTCTGAACCGGCCCTTCTGTTGTTATTTCAGCTCCCTGATTCTCAGGCTGTTGAGGGCTGATTTGGTCCCTGAAAAGCATAAGTCTTTATTGAAAATGAGTTGATCAGAAATGTTTCAAAAATTGAAAACATTTTAATAAAAAGAGGGTGGGGGAAAGGCTTGTGCTGGAAAGCAATGAATGGCAGGAAATGTACAGTTCCAATTATTTGCTTCATACCCTAGCATCAGCACTGGGCTTTGATCAGCGAGGGAGAGGACACAGCACTAACTCTGTCTGTGAGGCCACGCTGGGAATTACAGTGTGCCTGTGCTATGGAAACACATCGGTGGGCTTATGGCTCAAGTTTGTGCTCCCACTCAGCTTTATTATAGGTGCTGGTGGAAGCACTGCTTATCAAGCCAAACTCTTGCATCAAAGCAGCAGAGATTTTATCTTAGTCCTTCTGTAATTTCCTAACTTATTTATTTCAGCTTCTCAGCTGCAGGCACCCAACCCATCAGCTAAATTGGTAGTGATTACAAAACACATGACAAGATTACATTGCTGATATACTTTTGCTTCAGCCAAATCCTACACAGACTTTTCAATGATCCTTCTCTCCTTATAGCCTATCCAAAGACTATCAGATCATCACGAGACTGTCTTCAGGATTCCACTACTATGGCACAAGAAGTTTCCATCTCTGGATGCTTCTTTGACTCTTCAGCCTGTTACTGTTTCAGAGTGCTGTCACCACATCTGTTCATTCAAATAGACACAAATTCACTTGAGGCAGTTCTACAAAGGTCATCAAATAAATTAATTAAAGAGTAGCATGCAGATTGGTAGTTTAAACTAACCGGTGACTTTTCCTTTTTCCACTCGCAGTCATTCACCCACAGATCCGTGCATGTCATAATTCCCAGCAGAAAATAGTGGCAAAGAGCTGGAAGCCCAGACTTTTCTATCAGCAGATATGGGCTGAGAGGAGGCCTAGGGTGCTGTTCCTGGCCATACTCACTGAGAACATTCCCTATTTTCCACTAAAAATAAAAGCTATCTGGAACTCAACACTGAATAATCCAAGTGACATATCTTAAAACATTACACTGAAATCATATGAATGGAATTTCCTAGCTTCAATACCTGACAATGCAACAATATTGGGTCCAAATTTTCCCATCAGAGCTTAGGTGAAAACATGCATTCTTTACAAGAAACCAGGCTCCAGAGTGTTCCTAGCCTCTTACAAGTAACTAACAGCAAGTGGTTACAACACCAACTGTAGAAGTTTGACTTTTTTGTTTAGTTTGAATG
Organism: Irena cyanogastra; assembly: GCA_013397155.1. Lineage (NCBI taxonomy): Eukaryota > Metazoa > Chordata > Aves > Passeriformes > Irenidae > Irena > Irena cyanogastra. The sequence goes on from VWZV01006690.1 coordinate 2,557,562, forward strand.
GTAACACCGCCAGCTCTTGGTTAAAGTGCCCAGTTTGGTCCCTGGCAGCTGCCAGGTGAGCACTGCACATAAGTGCCATAAAACTCACCCATGGCCTGTGTGCTACATCTGGGGTAGGGAAGCCCAAAATGAAATGCTGTGGGGAGCCAGCAGCACAAATTGCTCAGGGAAGGGCAGGAAGAGGGAAAAAGTCAGGGCCAGTGGGACTGAAAGGCTTGTATAATTTAAAAAGGGGTCAGTCTAGTATCAAGTTTTGTCTTATAGCAGTGAAGGAAAAGAAAAGCAAGCCTGGAAAATGTAGTAGAATTTCATTGTGCAGTGTATCCTGGTATATTTCACTTGGTAGCAAACTGCATAAAAGAGGTTTCCATGTAGCTTCAAAATCATATAGACAGCAGTAGCAAAATTAACTCCAAAATTTTTCTACATAGCTTCTTCTTTCATTAATTTTACTACCCCAAAGTGCAAAAAATCACTGGAGTACATTACACAGATTCTTTTCTAATTAGTTTTTTGTATTTCTATCAGAAAAAAACCCAACTTAGTTCAATAAACAAGGCTTGAAATATTGATTTGTAGAAGAATAATATGCAGACAACAAAATAATTTTTGTGTTAAAGTGAAGTACTTTTTACCTTCATCAATCTGTTATATAAAGCACTCCTTTAAAGAAAGAAGCAAAATTCCCTTCACACCATGTAGCTTCCACTGGTTTAACTCACACCTTGTGTACCAAATTGAAGAGTTTCAGACTACAGTAAAGAAAGAAATTGGCTTTTATGTTCAGCTGCCTTCTTATGGTTCACCTGTGGTGGAACTGTTTTTAAGCTCAGTGCGACAGAGAACAGCTGCATGCTCACATCAATAAACCAGCTGCAAAACAGAAAGCTCACAACTGATGAGCAAAAGTACAGCACCATTGTAGCTCTGAACTTTGTAATGTTACAAGGCAGCCGTGCTATAAAAAGGCTGAAGGCAGAACAGTGTGAAGTCAGATAATCTTAACCACTTCTATGGCTGAATTCCCTTTGGCAGTAGCAGGGAAGTGGAACAAAAATAATGCTGGCAGCAATCGGTCAGCACAGTTGGTGATAAAGGGACTGAAGTGTTAATGCCCAAAGTAATTTCTTTACGTCACACTTAGCTGGAATGCAGTCAGATGTTTCTGAAAACAAAACCAGAGCTCAGTTACAGCTGTGCTGGGTCTACCAAGGAGAGTATTCATCTTAAAGTATAGCATGCAGGTAGTCTCTGTGTGTACAGCAGAAACCCCTTATTTGCTAGATAGGGAGCAGAACCATTGCACAAGTGACATGAAAGGAGTACATGACCTGAAAGCTGTTCTGACAGGCAGGCAGGTTACAGGGAAATTGTGCAAGAAATATTAAGTCTCAGTGAGAGCAGAGACAGCTTTTGGAGGTGCAAGTCACCCCTAGCAGATGAAGAGTGTCTTGCCCTCTGAGAGATTCCGGGAGCTGTGCAAGGAGCTCCGGTTTGGCAACAGAGCAGTGCTCACTCCTTTCATTAAATGGAAGGACAAGTAACAAAAGTTGTAGCTGATGCCAGGATGATTTGATGGCCAATAGGGGGTACTCATATGAACGTGTCCACAAAGCAACTTGTACACACTTTCACTCCGTCTTTATGAGCCTCCACAAAACTTCTATTCAGTACTAAATCCTGCCCCTGTGATTATGGTCCTATCACGCTTTCCTAGCATGCTGTTGGGCTAGCTCAGAATTTCCACCTGAGAGATTTCTGGTGGCTTAGATGAGTGATGTTATGGCAACTCTGAATTTGCATTTTTGACTATTCCCAAATGCAAATTGCAACTAGCTTCTTAAATATGTCTGCTCTAAAAACAAGAAAACTTAGTTATAAAAACTAAGGAAATATCAAGCCGGGAGTAAGAACATTTTGTCCCATCAAAGAAATACTGCTTTGCATGGACCACTTATTAGAAGAGCACAGTAAATCTGTCTTTAATGGCATTCCTTTTAGCATCTTAGTTTCTTTTTTTCTTTAAAGAGCAGGTCATTCTAGCTTTAGTATGTAAGCTCAATCCTAATAGCATATTTCCTTCTCAGCATTTGGCTATATGTTGTTGCTGTGTTTTACAGGCTTTATTTTGAAAGAGAAGCTTTACCAACAAAATTTTGCAAACACACCATCTCACATTTTAATTTCCCCTTCCATAGTTTTTCACTTGTGATCTGTAGACACTACACTTTTGCTACTCTGGAGATTCTGTGAAAGCTAATCAAGAAAAGCAGATTTTATTATGGGAGGGGCCTTATGCTTCCCACAAAAAGATTCAAAGCTCCCCTGGAAAAAATTATTGGAATCCACAAGCAGAAAAAGGTGTAAAAACATCGCTGTATCCTCTACATGAATTGGTAGAATCACATCTTATCAACAATTGGAAAAAGTCAAATATCCCAGGAAGCACATTCTTAATTTTGAATCAGTTTCTCAATCTGGAATTAGGATTAACTGTTTATAGAAAATGCCATCTTTTGGGCAAGGCAATAAGTTAATTCTCTAATCACCTAAAGGTATGTTGGATTTCATTACACGGGAAAAATGATGGTTAAATACAGGTCTGTAGACAATTTCAGTTTAGGTCAACACATGTTCCTACCTAAATTCTAGCGAGCATTCTGACACTTGTTTTCTAGCCTGAAACATGATGCTAACCACTTGTTATTTCCCAGCCTTCAACAGTAGCTCCATTACTCCTGAGTGTGAATGTCCTTTACGTTGTGTAAAGTGAGTTGAGATGAAAAACAGTATGAAAAACAGTATGAAAAATATCGCTAATCAAATCAGTAAAACGGTTCCATTAGACCACCTGTGCGGGATCATGGATGAATCTATAAGATAATGTAAAGACTCCAATAGAACCTCCATCAGAGTTGCTTTTAAGTCCCCAACTGCGCAAATTATTCCCTGTTCTCACTCTCCATTCAGTAAAGCCAGAGGCAGATGGGCCCTGTGAGAGACGACAATAATGCCATACACTGCTTACTTTGATTGGCCTCTGGTTCCAAGTCTTCTTGTCGTTAGTTGTGGAAACTGTTGTCTTATTATCTGCAAATAAAAAAACTTATATTAAGAAAAATGGAAATGCACATTTACCAATGCATAATGTAATATGAACTTTTAAGACAAAAAAGCAGAAAAACTGTACTCTGATGTCTACAAAATATGTGGTAGGAGAAATCAGAAATAAAGCTCTTGATTTTTTCAATTTCTGAAAAGGGGAAAGAGACTGTAAACTTCACTATAACTTCATTATAAATACTTTCAGAAGTTACTGGAATAGAACCTATTTCCTTAAAAATCTAAGATCAATTCTGCCTCTAAACTAAGGAGAACTGTAATCAGAACTGGCCTACTACTTATGTCACTTTGCAGGATTGGCAAAGTTCTCTACAGATCTTCACAAACCAGCCACTAAACGCTTCTTATTCTAAAATATGATTCTCTAAAAAGGTTTTGGTATTTGAGGGGCATCACTTCTACCAAGGAAAACTCATCATGGCATTTGTAAAGATAACTCATAATCAGTTTATCCTCTATGGAAAACAAGTGGATCTCAGAAACAGCAGGATGTCATCAAGAATCCAAACTCTAGTGTGTCAGCAGACATTAAAAGAACATTGCTACTGCAACCCAAAACTTCTTCAGTGCCAGTTGCATTTAAGGAAATAAATCGATGAATGTAGATTGTGCCTTAAGTCATCAGAGCCTCTATCAACCAGGCTAATCCTGATGAAAAAGCTTTGCTGTTGTTGTTGGAAAGGAGATGCTCAGCACCTTCCAGGACTGAACCAGATTCTCACTGGGGTCTGCAGTAGGAGCAAAAGTTTTCTGCCAGAACAGGCATGCAACAAAAACTGCAGTAAGCCTTGAATATTTACTTGCAAAGGAGTTGCTTCCTTTTAAAATTTGTAATCCAGTTTAATTGTGTTTTTGTTACATAAATCGCTAAATTCTTCCTCTTTGGGGGGTAACACCAACCAATATTAAAGCAAAACAAGCCAGCAAGATGGAATATAACTGTTTTCAACTAGGAACAAAGTCAATTAAAATTGATTAAATAATATAGATTTTTTTTTTCTCCACTAGCCATTATGCCACCATGATAAATATTTAATCCTGATTGATGACTGAAAGCTTTGGAACCTGTATTTAGATCGAAAGGTGCTATATAAAAAAAGACATTACAATGTCACATATTTGACCATTTCTTCAGTACTTTTTGGGATTTTAGCAAAGGTACAACCATCTTCCCTTAGTATCACGTAAAAATTGACCTGTGTTGGTTTCCAAGAGTTTTGCACAAGGTGGCTAATGTCAAAAACGCAGCAAAGACTCGGAGTCGCTGGGTTGTTCAGCTTTAATTTCTGGAGCAAAACTTCAGCAAACAGTAAAACACTTTTGTGGAGCTGTGAAAGTTCAGCCTAGCTGTTTGATAAATGAGCAGACAGGCAAGCAGCCCTTCTTTCTTTTTTTGTATGGATTCAATGAAGCCTGCCTAAAGAACACCACATGCTGTTCCAGCTACTGATCTAACATTCCGCAACATCTCAGCCTTCCAAATTCCCTTTAATTACACATTAATCCCACCCCTCTCTCTTTCATTTTCTGCAGACAGGGCTGGGGGCTCCACAAGGCTGTGGGAAAAAAGGCAGTGTTGAAGAACTACTTTCTGAGGAGGATGGTTTTTTTGGGCTAGGGGATTTTTTTAAGGTTGGTTGTGTTAGTTTTTTGATTGTTTTTTGGGGGGGTTTTGGGGGTTTTTTTGTTTTTTTTTTTGGTGCCAGTTGTCATTCAGAACATACCATCCCTCTCTAAAAGCTGCTCTTACAGCAGTTGACTCAGTATTAAGACAGTTTTACTCTAGTTTTCCTCTCGGAACAGCATCAAACCCTATTACTTTCAAGTCTTTCTAGTAGCAGTGGAGTGTTGCTGCATTATGAACCATATGCAGTGGGAGTTACAAGGATTTAAATAAATCAGCCAATTTCTACATACCAGGGCAGAGGTGATCAGGAAAAGAGAATAATAATGAAGCAGTTGATCAGACGATCCCTTTTTCTTTTCTTTGTTTCTTTTTCAAATCCAGCACATTTGAAATGAGATACACCTCTCAGAATGTATCTTAAAAGTGTGCATCACTTAAAACATTATTTCCCAGCAATTTACAAAACAAAACAAGACCAAAGAAAAAGAGAATAATCAAGCAAAGCTTTGGAAAAAAGTAATGACTTTTTAATCTAATGCTGCATATGTAAAATATAAAGTTTAATATTTACACCTAGGTGCTTGAACACATATGGATGGTTATTAACATCTCTGTTTGAAATAAAACAAGTGAAGTACTAAAAGAACTCTCTGTTTGAATAAATGTTTACATTCAGCTATGCTTATGCAAATCTCTGTGCAATGATACTGGTAAAGGCAGGAAGATTACCCTGAAAGAGGAGAGGAAGTCAGATCAGGCAGGACAAAGTAGAGTTCACTGTGTGCTGAAATCAGTGGAAAAAGCAGAGAACCAAATATGTGGTTTTTTAAAAATTTATATAATTGTCAACCTGAAAAATCACTGCACAAATATGCCATCGTTGGTTTAGTGTTTATTAACTTCTAATGACCTATAGACAAAATGTGTTAGTTTTACAGTTGTGTGGGGAGGGAAGTGATTTCTAATTGTCAGACATGAAAATCTAGATTTGGATCTGAAAACCAAGTTGGATCATTTTCCTCCCACCACTGCAGTGAGGTTGGCACAAGGAAATGAATCAAGACCAGACCATGCGGTCTGAGCTGCTTTCTGAATGGAAAGTCCCTGTTCTCACAGCAGTTCTGGCTTCTCAAGAGAAACAGTGGTAAAAAGACCTCATGGGTGGTATCCAAGGGAATTTTGGAGTGAACAGGTCTTTTACCACTGTCCTTCAGTGGAGCTAAATTTCATCTTACACTTCTCCAAAGTGACCATAATTCCAGCTGCCCTGTAAAATCTGCTGAGTAAAAAGGTACAGGTTTTACATTTTCCAAGTGAAATATCACCCAAGTCACATGGCAATTTTGACTTTTAGACATTATTTTAGTCTACCTGTCTTTTTGGTTTTGAAACACACGTAGACCAGGAATTTCACATGAAAATAGTTTCTGTCCCTACTACGTTAGCCTCAGAAAACAAAATGTTCCTTCAATTTCTTTCTCAGTTACTGAACTTCAGTGTGTTCCCCCTCTCTTTTCTCTGTACTCTGCTTAAGACATGATCTTGCCTTCTGCCTACAGAAGATTTTCTCTGCTTTCCTTGATTAAAAACAATAATATGCTTTACCTTCTGGTGAGTGCTTACTGCATACATACGATGAAGTCATTACATTATAAAACAATATATATATATATAGTTTACACTTTTTCAGGGGACTAGTATATCCAGGTCAGCATTTGTTTAACATTGCTTCAGACAGTCCTGACAAATGGTTTTTTGAATGTCTGTGCAGGTAGATCACATGGGGAGATAACAGGATTTTTATCCCACTTCAGCTTTTTAAACCTAGCAGAGGTGTCTGAATGAACTTGAATTAAATATCTAGTTATGTGTATTTTTGGTTATTCTTAAGGCAATAAAATGAAATGGGTTACTTGAGCATCCATGTAAAACACAGAAAACTTTATGACCAACAACTAGAAAAGTTCCTCTGTAAGGGTCTGTATTAGAGTCTGCACAATCTATTAACCCTAGGCACTGTTAACTGCAGGAGCTGTTATGTTACTCACAAATGGCTGCAAGGGTGCATTCCTTCAACCTGATTACTGCCAGCTGTCATTTCTGCCACTGCCTCTCTCCCCATATCTCCTGAACTGTAACATTACAACACAAGCAGATCCAGGCTGAGCATTAAAATGAGGAATTACAGAATCACAGAATGGCTTGAGTTGGGAGAGACTTTAAAAATCATCTTATTCCAAACACTCTGCCATGGAAACATTCTGTTTTCACCACTACACTGTGACCCATCACTCTTCATCACATTCACTATCAAACTGTGAACTCTATGTTTCCCAATTATTCCATCTAAAATCATCCATGATATGCCAAAACAAATCAGGGAAAAGAAATCTTAAAAAGTATCTTATGTGTCTATCTTCATGCAAATAAGTAAGGATGGAAGAAACCAGAGATGTCTGGAAACTTCTGAAGTAACTTTTTCCTCCCTCCTTTGTCAAAATATTAAATTTTGCTCTGAGGCAACAAGCAGAAGATGGCTTTTAAAAGTCTTTTTGCTAGAATGATTTAAATTTCTGCTTTTCAAAAGGCCTGATGCATCTGATCTAGAGGGATGTTATTCTTTGTTACTCATGTCCCTTTCTATTTGACGTAATTCTAGCCTTGCTTCTAGAACTTCACAAAGCAGAGAAATAAGATCAAATTAAGTTGCAACCCAGCAATTGCACACTGCCAGAATGAGAAATGGATTCCAGGCTCTGTACTCCCTAGTTCTGTGAGATTCTAGAGAGATTCTACATACTGTGGAATGAATTCTCTTTCCTCCCATAATCATTCTTCATAACAGGGCCTGGTTCTGCTTCTCTCAATTCAGGTTTCAGGTCCCACATCTAGACAGCATGCTTTTCTTTTGTGAAGTGAGGTATAGAAAATGCGTGTTTATTTACCAAATTCTATCTTGGTGTTTAAATCTTAATATTCGTTGCCATGGCAGCAGCAAAGAAGTCAGTGATAACAAATATTCTCACGGAGCTATGCTTTCCTTATTCTCACTGCTATGAAACACAAGCAATACTGATGTCCTCAGTCTTTTAAGTGAAAGGGTCTTTGGCTCATTCATGTTTGACCCAGTACTGTTCCTGCTGTGTCATTCCAAGGTTTCCCCATCTGCTTCAGTGCTTTTCAAAATCCTGCTCTGAGACAGGTGTTATTATTAACACCTGTGTTAATAATATGGCTCAAAATGACTTGGGGCTGATTCAGCATCATGTTATCTTGAGGAAATGGTCAAGAAAATTAGCACCAAGAAACATCCACTGATAGAAAAGAGCATAATCAAAGTCGTCCAAAACACCATTTCTGTCTCTCAAATCCACCAAACTGTGTAAACAAAAGGAGAAGAGGCATGATTGTGTCTATACCTTCTCTACCCCTTGCTTGTTTACTTGCATGGCCAGGAGGGAAGACTGCAATGTACAGGCTCAGTACTCTTGACCACAGATCTGTTGTTAAGATCTGTGGTCATATAACCTTCCCGTTTCTCCACTTACTTTCCTAAGTTTTGGAACAGTGCATGGTCTAGCTCTAGGATAAAGACTTCTTTCTAGCACTGATACGGCTCAACTGATACTGCAAAGTAAGGCAGAAAAACCTGCTGGCCTTTTCTCTAATGTCCGTGCCCAACTGCCTGCTGTGGAAATTACATTCTGTGAGGAACTCCAACTGAACTGGACACTGCAACGAAGCTTATGAGACCTCTCCTCAAATTCATCTGTGTAAAACAATATCATCTTTCAGCAATTCCTCTGGCCAGATAGAATTCAGCCTAAGGCATGATCAAACAGATTACTGCATCCCAACAAAGCTGCAAACGCTGAGTGCCCTGCCTCCAATCCTTTGCTGAGCTGCAGCCACTTTTGGTGCTGACTTCCTGGAGCCAAGTAGATCTAAAACCTTGCACAACTCGCCCTGCCTGCCATCACCCAGCCTATCTGTGGGAAAAGGCTGAGTGCCAGGATCCCTGCACTCTGGCAGACCCTGTGTGCAAGCACAGCCTCTGGGACGTGTTGACAAGGCATGAGGTGAAGCAGCCCTGGGGCCACTCAATGCTTAAGGCCTAACTGGAAGTCAGATGCTTGAAGTGGCAAAGACACTAAAAATCTCACTGCTGTAGAGCGAGAAAGGAAAAGTCACTCCAGAGAAACTGAGGTGTCCTCACTGCTTTTCTTATTCCCCAAGCTCAAGAAGAAAAAGGCAGTAGTCAGCAACCTGCAATAATACAAGAGTCAGCTAAGTAGAGCAAAGACCTTTCCAGCTGCACTGCAGGATCACTGCTGCCCACACCAGCATGACTGCTTACTTCTGCAGGACTTGTGTTATCATGGTCTCATCAGAGGAGCTTTGCCTGGAAGATTCAGAGTTGGGAAGAAAACTCATACTGCTGGTAACTGTTCTTCAGTCAGGAATGCTAGCTGTTCAAAAGGGATGAAGGGAAACCAGGGACTGCTCAGATAGCACTGACACACTCACTCGGTGCAATAAGAGAAACCACATCCTCACATTTACATTGATTTTTTTCCCAGTTCTATTTTTGTATTCAATGTTGTAGAAATTGCTCATAATAAAGCAAATACTGTTTTAATCTATCAGAAGAGAGCACTAAGAGTAAATTTGGCTTTGCTATACCCATTACTATTGAGGCTACTTAAGAGCAAATTGAGTGTAAAGAAATAAAAACCACATCTTTAGGAGGAATATCTCCTTATGAACAACAGCAGGCAATTTGCTGATATGTACATTTCAATACAAAGACAAATCAGAATGCAATCACATCAAAATGTCATTATCAAAGAGAATTCAATAAAGGTCTTTTCTGCCCTTTTCAAACTTTGAAATCATATAGTATGACAGCAAGAAACTGTAAACCTTATTTATCCTAGTCATGCTTGGAGGAACAGTCCTGCAAGCAAAACTTCTGGGCATAGAGACAGTGCATCGTGATGAAAAAGGAATCTGGCTGGTACAGTTTGTACCTCCCTGGAGCAAAGTAAACTATTGGGAGAAAACCATTCTTTCCTAACCAATATTACAAGTCTATTGTGGACTTTGCCCTTTATCTAGTGAAATGCATTCATTGGAATGTAGTTTTCACTTACAGCAAAGTCACTCAGGGAGCAACAAAATTTGTGAGAGCATGCATCCATGTTAAACCTCTTTAAGATGCCAAAATGACGTAAAGTGACCTCAAAGTGGGGGAGAACCACCCTGAGAAGTGCCAGCAACCTTTGTTTTCCTTTTCAAATATTAATTTGTTATTGCTTGTCAAAAGATGTGGCAGGAAAGCCCCAAAAGAAAAGGGGAAAAAAAAAACAGAAGAGAAAAGTATTTATCCTCCAGGGGGCACATGGGAGTTGGGAAGAACTCGGCTTCATGAGGATGCAAAGCGGTTTCACCACCAGTGACTCCGTGTCCTGGGGGAGAGATGTGGCAGGGCATGGCAGTAGAATTAGCACTGCCCAGTAAATTTTAAGCAATGAACTGAGGACACGGAGGATGGGAGAGAGCGCTGCAGACGAGGAAGATTATATCTTCGAGGGTCCTGACTAAAAAAACAGTGTACATACAGGGTAACAAAAGAAACAAGAAAAAAATCAGTGTTGGAAATAAAAGTGAAAGAGAAGCTCAAAGACCTGCCAACCCAACTAACAGCTGGGCAGAATGGTAGAGCCAGGAGAGCCTTATGGCACTCACCCCTACACAATAGCTACTGAGGGCTTTGGAAATGCTCAAAACATTTCTGCTTTTTTTGACTTGGTGAAGGCCCTTATTAAGAATGATTTAGTTTTTGCAATTAAACCCAGTAAGAATGACAAGTCAGAGTCATCATCCACCGTAATTCTTTGCATAGTGTGCTAATAATCACCAGCCTTTTATGTTAACATGTTGCTCAGATAAAACCCAAAACAAACATACATCTGCACAACCTTCCCTGCAGCAGGCAGGGGCAGAACTTTCAGCTAGAAACACCTTAAACTGAGTGTTTAAACTCCCAGAGCCCCAGGGTCCCAGAGCAGAGCCCAAGGCACTGGCAGCACAGGGCTGAGGGGCGCAAGCTGCCATCCTTTTTAAGTGACCTCAGCAAGAGGGCTTTCACTCCTTCTGCCTGCAGACTAATTCACAGTCTGAACACGTTCCCTGTGAGACAGCTTGTTCTCATATGCAACATTTAATTGTTAATAACTCAGTGACACACCTACCCTGCCTCACTGTACCTCCCTGTCTTCTCACTGGTTCCATGGAACATTTTTACTGCCTCACTTTTGCACAAAATCAAAATACAATATGCTTGGATGTCTACAGTAAAAGCAGGAGTTTAATGCTGGACTCTGCACCTGATGCTGAGCTGTAACTACCAAATTACAGAGCCCTCCCTAATTGCTATTTATTCAAGATACATAAAAGAATGCTAGGTCCTGTCTTTAGCAGACAATAAAAAGTACTGTAATGACACACTAGGTAGCATAGCAGATTAGCAATGCTGGTATAGAAAAAATAGTCTGTAATTTCTGCATGTTAAATGAGTGAGTAAAAGACTAAAATCTTGACTAACAAAGTTACAGGTCCCTTTGTCATATGAGAAATATGATATTAATATCCCATTAATAGCCATAATAGAGTATTCCTGATTTTATATATTCTTTATGTGGCTTAGGAGTACAGGTTGCTTTTTTAAGGTGTTTATTTATACAGTATTTCTGTTCTTTGTTCTTCTTGTTCCTTTAATTGCTATTAGCTTGGTTTCCTCAGAAAACAGTCCGTATTATTGTCTCTCTGTTAATATCTCTACTCCCCAGACCAATTTTGGTTTCATTAATGCAATATTACCAAGTGTCTGAGATCCAGCCTATGTCCTAGAGGTTTAACAGAAAACACTATTACTTATTACAGTTTGTTTTAATGTGCTGAACTCCGTGTCTCTTTCTAAAAATGACCAGTTTGTTAAAGAAAAAGCCTTAATGTTTAACATTGCCCACAGAGCTAAAGTTCGGAGACGAATTATAAATTAAATGTGGTCTACTGAAAGGCAAACTGTCTACACTTTCACAGAACAACTAGCTCCTTTCTCTGGAGGAGATGACAGCTGCAAGGCTCCTGATGTTTCCCAAAGAGGACAAACATGTCCAGGGTCTCTGTTGCAGCAGCTAAGTGCATAATGCCTTGAACAGCACCTATTTCACTGTGCTGTTTCAACTGCCTCCAAGGTATTTATGCAACTTGCCTTGCCAATGTGGTATTTAAGTCACATAATAACAAACGTTGGGTAAAACTTCATGCATGCAGGTGCTCCAAAGGAGAAGCTGACTGCAAGCCATTGAGAGAATGCAGATGTGCCTTGCTGATCTTTATACCTGTGCAGTACATTCTGTTAGCAGTAACAGACTGGAAAGAATCAGTGGGGTCTGCGCAGGTTCTGCAGATGGAGGAGCTGGTTTCACTTCAATATTTTCCCCCCTGTTGCGTGAAGTTCCTGGACACACCAGTGCAGAATTACCAGTTCCCAGATGCAGAAGTTATGGCCACTCAGAGTACTAGTGTGAAACAGAACCGTGGTGATTCTGTAGGGCTTCCTTCCCCTCCACAAAAAAGGTAAAAAGTTTCATGCAACACTGCCACAGAATTCTTTTGCAACAGAGAGGAAAACACTTGGACCACAGCACGTGAAAAACATATTGGAATGCTATGATTTTTGGATGGAAGCCATAGTACCTGTCCTGCTAGGTCAGGAGACTCCTACCAATGAACAGATCTATGCATGAGAGGCAGGAGAGAAGGGGAATAAAGCACTAAACCGTGCAACAAATTGCCACATACTGATAAATGGTGAAATCCCTGGTAAATTTATGTTCTGATGAAATAATTCTGGAATATTTACACCTTACAATTTACAGAAGTTTTTAGCAGCAGCAGAAGTAGCATTGTGTAAATTTGAGCCATGTTTCAAACGTGTGAGTCTGCATGAAATCTGTTTCTTATTTGCACTGTTCCTAAATTAAATGTTACCAATATACTTACCACTTGGTAGCAATAATGTGTACAATGAAAAATTTCATTCACAATTCTGCAATGTATTTAAACAGAAACCTGACACAGAATCTACTGAGCTATGCAGGTCTTCAATACACAACAAACATAGTAACGTTACAACACGGTACACTTTTATTCTCCTTTCCAAACTGCCTGACCTAAAGATGCACTATAGAAAATGTCACCTCATTAAATACATCCTTCGACTACTCTTTACACAGGCACTTACCCTAGAAACATTTTTCTTTCTTTGAATACCCAGAAATTCTATAGAACAAATGTTGCAAACACTAAAAGAGAACAGCTTGTGGGACAATGAGCTTCAGATTCATGCTTGCAAGCATTTCAAAAACAGTGGCAAACTCTACACTTTGTTTTTTTCACAGCCTACAGGTTTTAAAGGTCTGTGGCACATTCTATGGTAGATTTTCAGTTTTAAATATCATCCTGTTTTTTGCTGAGAGGAAAATATCACCTGACCAGCAAATCCAAAATACAAACTTTACATAACCTTCTAGCCAGCTATTAACATCTGCTACCAGTGTAGAGCTTTACTGCTCACACCCAGATGATGCACAGCTATGTCTGTGCTAGGAGTGCATCTCCTCTGTGAATCTGGAGTTAACCAGAGTGGTTCTTACTAGAGCAGGATTGGAAAGGGAAGCACGAGGAATCACAGTGAAAAGTAAATCTGGATAGCTTAGCAGCCTGTACCTGCAGCACACACAAAAGCAGCTAGATGTTTTCTGGGCTGTCACATTTCACAAATGTGAATTTGCCACATTATTTGATATCATTAATTCAGGGATCTCCATATCATGCTTACAGGAGTGCCACAGACGCTCCAGAATTCAATTTTACCCTTCTGTTTTTAAAAATTATACATTTGTTTAAGCAGTGCAGGTCATAATGCAGATACATTTACACTGGCTTGTGTTCAACTTCCAATTCAATTTTAACTACCAACTTTTTGTACCATATCACCATCAGCTAGGCTGGGGACTGAGGTACTCTGGAGCCTAGCTATGGTTAGAAATTATTTCAACCACCAAAATACTTACAATCTTAGCCTTTGTCCAAAAACTTGAATACGTAAGAGATTTCATTTATACACATCTGTCTCAAACAGTAAAAGATTTATTTCTTTTCAGTAGAAGAAAATCTCCTCTCCCACCTGAACCAGGTGAGATTTTAAGGTGTCATACAGCAGTTTAGACTTACCTTCCCAAAGCTGGCAGCATTAACAGGTTGTGTGTCATTTTTCTCACAGAAGTCCAAGTAATGCATGTAGAGAGCACTTCGAGGAATGCAAACACCTTCTGCAATCTCATAGTTCTCCTCCAGCCTTGAAAAGCAAATATCAAACAGAGAGAACTGCAAGTATGTTGGATGTCCTGTATGGTAAACAGTATACAAAGCTTCACCTTTTAAGACCAAATATTCTGACTTCTTCTTGTCTACCAAATTTTGTCTGCTTTGTTCCTAAGTGCTCCTTCCAATTAATTCCCATATTACTTACTTGCTTCATTTGGTTCACACTTGCTATCAAAACCATAGGCTGGGAGTTCCCAGCAATCTGTTATACCCTAAAAGCCTCCTGCAGTAAACAACTGTATGTACAACTATGAAACAATAAATATTCACTGAGGGGAGGCATTCTCTCTTTCTTTACAGAACACATCACCTTTGGTTCATGACACTCTTTTCACTCCTGTCCAGCTGCAAAATTGCTTACCTTGAGGAAGCAGGTATGGCTAAAGCAAATAGTTTGCTAATACTCAAGAGTGTCCACAAAATCTTATCGTGTAATATTTTTTTGCTATTGTTTATGGGCAAAGTGAAAAAAAATCAAAAAGAAACCACAATCTGAATACAATGCTGAAAAACCCCAGTGAAATAACATCCTCCTCTACCTTTTAGAAACTATGCTTATTTTTTCATGCATGCAAATATACAACTATAAAATTTTAAATTATATGTCAAATATATAAGACATATGCTTCATCTTTAAAGCTTCAAACTGGTCTCACTATAAATCTATAGGTCAGAAGAAATATTCCTTTGAAATGCCACTTTTATGATTGTTGACCCAAAAATGTTCAAGAGATATTTACATACACACTTAACTATAATTAATCTTGTCATTGATGGCGTCAGTCATAGGCATCTACAGTCACATGTGTGCTTGTCTGCCTTGCTGGGTAAGGGAAGAAGTTAGGTGTAACTTCCTGTTAATTGTATTAAAAAATAAATATGTATTCTCAAAAAACTTCAGTTTTAAATCAAATAATCCCCTGCCATTTGTTAGCTGCAGAACACCTTCCAAATATCTTGTTTCTCTCCTTCATTGCCTTTTTCAGAACCTACCTACCTTCCATTTCAGTTATCGTGATCATTTGTGACTGCAAACTATTTTAATAAGATATCCGGCTAGATGAATGGAATCAGTTTGTATGGGCAACATCTATTCTTCCCTGGTTTCTACAGAAATATCATCATGGCATCTTTCCTCAATTTCATAGTGCTCTAACAAAACCTCCTTTCAAAACCTGGAGAGTTCGTTTGTATACTATAGCTGCTAATTGGAATGTCAGCTTCCGTGACCAAGACAGGACAGAAAGAAAAGCAGTTAATTATTTCTCTTCATATCTGATGAATTTTTCTCTTTTTCTCCTCTCTTTCACAGAGAGTCATTAGTCTGACACTGAACAATACCCCATTATACCTGAACTTTTTTTTAATGATCAAAAACCCATCTTGCTCCACTTCTTTTATTTTCCTGTCTTTTATTTAACAACTTTATCATACTTTGAATCCAGCTTTATTCTACAGTATTGTAGAAAAATAATGAAGGCAATCTCCTACCTAACAAATCATTACCAGTTATAAAATATACATATATATATATAAACATTTTATATAGTGTTTTAATAGAGCCATGTTAAATCCAGTAGCTCACAATGAGACCTTTTGTACCACTACAGTATAGGAATAAAGCCCCTAATCCTTCCACAGGAATGACAATTTTATCTGTCCCTATTACTGCTTCCCTCCATATACACTTACATAGTTCTAGATTAAATGACATTATTCTATATCAGAGTCACCTCTGTAGTGTTGTTACAGATTTATTTTTACATCTCAAGACTACAGAACAAGTGCAATGTTAAGCACTGCTAATCATGTAGAAGATTCTAGAACAGTTTAATTCTGATGGTGTATAACAACATATAAAGAGGTACGAATCCGGGGAGAATCCATTCTCTAGCTATGCTTGACCTTGCTCTTTTAAAATTCTTTTTATAAACGTTACAGAAAATAGAGTAGTTTTGTTGACTTTAGCTTCGAAATGCTGTTATTATTCAGAGCACCTACACTGTAAGCCAGCAAACTATGAGGGATTAGGTCGTCCGTACTTTGAATAATTCTGTGTTTGGGGAAGCAAACACACACACCAAAATGAAGTAAAATAAAGTTTCACACTTACACCTTGGTCAATCAGTTCACCACTGAAACAAACATGAACATTTTATAGCCAAGCTATGGCCTTACAGATGATAATGAGCATAGGAACATGGGATACGCACAGAATACCAGGTATTACTATATTCATGCCTTAACAGTTAAATTCAAGCTTGTGTAGTTTCCCAAATTATGATGTATTTGGCAGTTTCCTCAATTATGATGTATTTGGCAGTAATGCTACATTTACCAGGCCATTCACTTCATTTTGTGTCATCAACAAAACAAAACAAAACAAAAGCATCATTCCTGTTTCCAGGAAAAGGCTATTTAACCAGGCTGACAGTCATCCAGACACAATTCCTGGCTTCTTCAGCTATTCTTCATCCTCCACATTTAATATGTTCAACATATTTCACCTTTGGAGAGGCACAAACATTAAGGATATCTCCCCATGGGATTGACACAATTTGGTCTTTACAGCAGGATTCCAGACAAGGAATAACTAATAAAGTTGATGGCAATATGAACCAGTGACAAAATGTACTTATTTCCCTTACGTCTTTGCTATGCTTTCCCTACTGCTTTCTTCCTCCTCTTTTTTTTTCCACATGACATTTCCTCAGTTTCTGTTTTCTGACACTCCATTGCCTTCACTAGCTCTAAATGGTAGTAGCATCTAACAATAAAAACATGACCAGTTTTCACCTGGTAAACACCAGATGCTGCAGACGACTGTGAGGTTTCCATTTGCCAGAACACGGGCAGTTTGGTACTGCATCCTGAAAACAATAATTTACCCCACAAATTCCACCTCTTGAATCCAGCCCAGAGACTGTTGTTAGAAGACAGGACACATGCTTGCCCAAGGAATGCACAGATACATTTTTTTGTCTTCCCAGAGTGTGCAAATACTTGGCGTGAAGCCTCATGTTCTGTTTTTGGCTGGGAAAGGGTTTTTTTTTCCTAGTGGCTGGTACTGCACTGTGATTTGGGTTTAGTATGACAATGTTGATAACACTTTCAGGTGTTGCTAAGCTGTGTTTACCCCAAGTCAAGGACTCTCCAGTCTCCCACGTTGTGCCAGGGGAGAGCTGCGCAAGAAGCCGAGGGTGCCCACAACCAGAGCAGCGGGCGTGAACAGGCCAAAGGAATATTCTACACCACAGAACATCATACCCAGTAAATAATGTGGGGGGCACTAGCTGTGAGGTGTCAATCACTGCTCAGGGACGAGCTGGGCCTTGGTCACCGGGTGCTGAGCAACTGCATTGGGCATCACTTGATTTTTCTTGGATTTTATTACCCTTTGTCCTTTTAACTAACACTACTATTATTATCTAATTTTACTTCAATTATTCATCTGTCCTCACCTCAGCCTGTGGGTTTTACCTTTTTCTGACTCTCCTCTCCATCCCAGTGAGAGCAGGGGAGGGGAAGGAGTGAGTGAGTAGCTGTGTGGCACTTACTTGTTGGCTGAGGTTTAACCACCACACCTCTGCAAACAAAACTGTCCAACATGTAAAGCTACACCTCCAGGAAGTGTTCTGTGCAGCAATTCTACAGTGCTTGTAATGAAGTCCAAGGTTACAAGTGCTGATCTCAACAGTTTACCAACCCATGGGTTGCTGGGTGCTACTGCAGTACAAATAACACAATGCTGATGTGTCTGACTTTCCAGAACAGTGGACACTGCACATCTTCACTCAAAACAAGCTTGCTACTTTAGCAGTTTGATCCTAACTTTTGAGCTTCCCATTTTATTTAGTGTATCAATTTCTCCAAGAAAAACCAATTCAAAGCTGCAGTACATATGTTGAAAAGCACATAGAAACTACCAGAAAACTGTTCTGTAGGTATGGCTCATAAGCTGGGAAACTTTTTGCCTACATGGCTGTTGATAAATTCAGCCAATTGTATAATTCAGTTTGACAGCAGCTAAAGATTTTAAACATGAAACTTCTTTGCTTTCTGTTAACTCATGGAATTTTGGGTGGAAAATGAATGGAGGAAATTGCAGATGCTCCAGAAGACTCAAAGGGGAGAATATTTGACCTACTTCAACTTGTAAGAAACACAATACAACAGACAGGTAGCAAGCCAGTACACTAGCAAGAGAGAAGGGAAGAAGTTGCAAGCAGCCTTTTCGGAACCAAAATACTAGGATTCTGCTGCAAACACAGCTGAATGAGCATTAGTGTGCACACTACATTACAGCAGGGCTCAATATCCCAGGAGTTTAGGGATTTAATAACCTTTATGACTGACAAAGCTTGAAAGTATTTGGCAAAGGGCAGTTTACAGTATTTGCATGTTTTCTGTTGGGAACAGTATCACTGGATGTCCTAATTAATGCTGGCTTCTTGGCTAAGGCATTATTTGCTCCTGTGGAAAAGGCTCTTAACTGACTTCACTGGAAAATAAACACTGCTCTGAATCTGGGACTGGTAAGACCTGCTTGCTATTTTATTTCAGCTAGATAGTTCTTTATTATCCTGTTTGAACTGTGTTGAAGCTGTGGGAGTGAATAATGAAAAATAATAAATTACCACTATGATGTTTCTTTATTATTTTAATAATTTTCTCTGTCTGTAGTTACTCCCTTTCTTGAGTATCTGTTAAAGAAAAGTCATTCACTTTTCTTGAACTTCTGAAAAACAGGACTTTTGTGATACAAATAGGTACAAAGAAACAATAGCTCTGAACTAAATGCCTTTGTTTATATTTGTCCATCTCATTATCTGCATTGAAAGTGTCTCTAAGTTTCTGAATACTGGTAGAAACCTATTCAAAATCAACCCAAGGGTCTTGAGGTTTTTTTGTCTAAAAACCTCACCCATCAACTTTAAAAAGCAAATACAGAAGAAATAATCCAAATCATCTGTTTTCATGTTTCACAGAGTCATGTAATTTCACAGGCAGAAAAATGGAGTAGAATACACTGAATGAATTATTATTTTCTGGTTTTTCAATGAAATTTCCCAAGAGACTGACAGAAGCAGAGAAAGAAGTTTGCTAACATTTTGCTTTAAAAAACTCACAGTTTTTATCAATAATCAAATCTTCATCCAGAAAGTACAAGAAGTACTGCAGGTACTTATGGATAAAGTAAAGGCCTTTCTTTAAAAAGGCTTAAAACAAGCTATGGACTATGGGATTTCAGATAAGCATGCTCAGAGGCTTCTCTGTAACAGAGCTATGCTCTGCCAGATATATGGAACCTCTCAGAAGGTACTTGATGACTTACAATATTAGGAAGTCTAAACAAGAATTAAAAACCTAAATTGAGGCAAAAGTCAGCAAAAGTCTAAGAGATGACCTATAGTAAGGGATATCAGAATTACAGGTACACATTACAGACCATGCAGACTAAATACTGATGCAAATCACAGGGAACAGCACTTATTTTTTATAGCACTGCAGACTAACTCTCAAACCATCCTCTCTCTTCCTAATTACCCTTCCTTTCTTTCTCCTCTCTGACTTTGGAAGGAGATTTTGACAAATTAATCAAACCTCAAACTCTTTCCTTTTGTTGTCTTCTACATTAAATTACAGAGATGCCCTGTCAGTAAAACATACTGTTTTACTCTTGGTAAGGATGGGCTTCATCAGACACTGAAACAAATGTGAGTCTTGAAAAAAAATCTCAGTACTGGTTTTCTGTTTGTAATAAATGGAACAACGATGATAGACCACAAGTAATCAGCTGGAAAGGTGGTAAATAAATATGCTAAGTAGATTTTCTAAACTGTATCAGAAGTTTCCTCTGTTCAAACAAATCCTGTAAGACATCTGTGGAGAAATGCTGTACAGGTTACAAACGGGCACATTAAACACTCACAGTGAAAGTATCTTTAGAACTCTATGATGGCCAAGAGCTCTATTCCTTCAGCTGGAGAACACAGAAGAAAAAACACTAATAGATTTTCTTGATCTTTTTAAAAGGCATCTTACCATTGCAGTGTAGCTGGAGTTGAATGCGGTTTTGATGCTCTATTATTTTCTTTTTCCTCATCTGTTAAGAAACAAAAAAAGCTGTGTAATTTCATCCGTAATTTCTCAAGAATTCATGAACTGCTTTTTAAAAAGAAATAATTTTTGAATTGTAAGAATTTTTTTTAACTAATTAAAATTATTTTTGAAACAATTAAAATGTGCTCAAGTGCCAAAGATTTCTCAAAATTTTGGCTAAATTTCAGAAATGTAAATAATGATGTTCCCTAAACTACCATCTGTAGATACTGCTTAAGGCAGTAAACCCTGCGAATATCACTGATAGCAGGAGCAGAGCGGTGCCTAGGAATAGTAACACTGAAAAGGATAAATTTATATGGAAAAAAACAACTCTTAAATCTCTACCAGCATGTGAGAACATGTAAGCAGTTTCACTTGCTATAAGGCAACTGTTGCCTTACACAAGTTTTGTATTAGATAAGGCATTTAAACTAATGGGGTACATCCATTGTTTGATCCTAACATAAGGTTAGGATTAACATTAGAGGTTTATAAATTTACAATGATTAATTCTGAATGAGAAGAAGTGTATATTCTGTAATATACTTTATTCCTTTTCAGGTGATTTCTCTGATAACTTTCCCCATTAACTGTTTCCAAGGCAACTCTGATTTGCTGACTTTCCAAAAATTCGGATAAAAGATGAATAAAGGTAACTAAAATATAACTTCGAATATTGGATTCTTCCCAGTTTGCATTTGTTCTTTTGAAACAATTTAGAAATATGCATAGAATAATTCCAACTAAATCGTGTTCTGTTAAACACATAAAACATTCCTGGGTGAAAGCTGAGCGGAGCACAAGCAGCAGCTCCAGAAGGGTATTCTTTGGGAAGCAGTGTTGTATCAAACACATTTTGAGATTTTAACAGCTTTGTCCCCATTCACCATAGATGACTTTGATAGCTAAACAATGGGGTAAACCTGTACACCACGCTGCAAGTCGCATTTCTTCATGCAATTAACTTGTAGAAGTAATTTAGGCGAGCCTTTAGGATGCGGGATCTTACGGGGGCCGCGCTATCTCCTCTGCACGTCGGGCGTTCTTGGGAGGCCCTTTGTGCTGGGCCGGGAACACACGCACACAAACAACACCCCGGCCTGGAAGGCTCTACGTGCAGCCTCGGTCCCCCCGGATTTCTTGCCTTAGCCAGGGGAAGCTGTGCCAGCCGAACACCCTTTATAAACCTGCGGCCGCTCCCCTGAGCGCCAGGCAATCCCGTTCGGCAGCCCCCCATCTGCATGACAATGGGCCCCTAATTATGGGCCGCACACTCCCTCCCTGCCTTTCAGGGCCCGCTTTTATTCAGGGCACAGGACCAACATACACATCTCAAATCACTTTTAAATTGTGGGTTTCGTTTGTTTTTCCTAACCAGGCGGTCGGCGTGCAGCAAACCCGGGCACTGGGGCCTGAATGCCGAGTGGCCGTGGCTGCCGCCCGCTCGCCCAAGAACCTGTCGTGGGGTGGCTTCCACCTGTGCTAACGTGGCTGAATTCCCCTCTGGATCCGGGGCAGACTTCAAACAACAAGCCGATATCTAAGTTACACAGTATCTCTACACCCTTCCATTGCCCCCCACCAGCTGTTTGTCACTTGCATCAGCAGTGAGCGGATGTGGGCAGGTGCTTTACACCTAACCTGCCCTCAGACACACTTCACGCCAGCCATACTCAGCTCCTCCCACCTAAGGATTTGTTTTAATAACACAAACTAACAATTAGGTCATAAACTGCAATTTACGTCTCCTTCCTCAGAGGTATGTTTGCTTCCTGGGGATCCTTCTTGAAGACTCCTCAGCATCCTCCCCTAACTGTCCCTTAAAACCAAGAAGGGAAAGGATGGACTTCAATTGTAACTCAGAAAATTTCTTTAAGCGTTAATATCTACTGAACAACTGGATTTTCAACAAAGCTAAATTTTTCACAGAGTTTGTGCTTGTCACCCCAAAGTCAATTCTCTGTGCAAGAAAATAGTGCAACCTGGTTTTCTGTCAATGAATCAGCTGCCACCCAAAGTTTCACTTTTCTGTTAAAAATATGGAAAGGATTGCAGATGGTACAGGAATAGATGGGGCCCAGAAATACAAACTTTCAATATTACATATACAAGCTCTTAATTCTACCTTGTGTAGTTTACCAATATGATGCCATCAGATAACTGACTAGCAGAAAATAATAAATAGCTCTATACTTTATATTTTAGCTGTCAGTGGGGCACCTAATGGTGTTCATATCAAGCAGAGAATGTTTAACTCTTGACTTAGGTCTGATACCAGATCACTTTGTCTAGCATGAAAGAGAGAAGGGAAAACAACATTTCTTTTTGGCCTGTCATTTTATCAATTCACATCCAAACAACATTGTAGATTAAAATAAAGTCATACCTTTAAAAATTCAATACTTTTAAAATCCAACTTATTTTTCAGGAAAAAGAAATAAAGTCTCTGAAAAGAAGTCATGCTTCGAGGCACTGTCAAAGAAGAGACATGACAATTCTTCTGTGATAAATCCAAAAGGGCTTGAAATCACCAGGAAAACTTTGTTCAATTCACAGTTGCAGGGGTTCACATACAGCACCTCAGGGAGAAGAAACCCATCTAGTGTGCTCACACCATTGCCAGTAGGAGGACTACCAGCATTCTAAGGAAAGGTGTCTTCACCCAGTTAGGTGGAAAACCTGGTACTCATCCCAAACTGAATGCAGATAATAGCTTAGACAATTGCAAGTAAAACTCTCAGCATAGAAGGAGCCTTCAAACATTATAAAACCAGGAATCAATGAAAACGAGTATATGTTGGCTCCCAGAGATATCAGAGAATCCTTTTGTCCCAAACTTCATGGAAGTTTCTTTGCTAATTGCTCTATCTTACTTCCAAATTTCTGTTTCAAAGCCACTCAAGTAGAGCCCTGTTTATATCAGCGTTCTCAACGGTATCCTCTAACTTTTGCTGTCTGATTCTAGGTACAGCTCAAGGGATTTCTTACTTCTTGGCGCAAGACTTGAAGACAACAGGAGCTGTGCCCAGCAGCTTTGAGCTTGCTGCCTTAAACACAGGGAGTGGAACAACCCAAAGCAAAGACACATCTTTTTTGTAAAGTGTTGGTGTTAGTCTGTTTATCATAACTAAAACGGAGCTAAGTTAGTCTTTCCACTGTGGAGGTAATTGGAGAGTTCTGTACTTTCCAGTGCTGCCTGCATGTGTCTTAAAACCACTAAGAAGCTAACATGCTGTTAGTATCTTTATATAGATAAAATCCTTCCCTTAGTTCAGGTAGCTGCACATTTTTCAGAGGAATATCCTCTTCCTCCGTGCCCCCCGCAGGCCAGATTCTGACTGTTCTCAGAAGTCAGAATTGGCCTTAGCCAAAATTAAATTATAGTACTAAACTATCTTGTCTCTTACTTAAATGTAGCCATAAATGAGATTCAGGCTTATTAGTATGTATTCCATGCTTTTAGAACAGTGGAATCTTTTAAAATCCTCTGAGAAACATGGGAGCACAATGTTCACTGAGTAGGTATCATCGAAAAAGAAAGAATTTTCTCCAAGGAAAATTTCAGTGAAAACAAGTAGCTCTTTTTTAAACTTTTTTTCTTTTAAATGGAAGAATATGAGGTTTAGTTCAAACAAAAAACAAAGCTGCTGGATAAGTCCATTACAGCCAGTATGAACATGGATTTTGAATACCACTTTTGAAGCACAAAAAGTAGTCAGAATATTTTCTTTTATCTCATAGGAAGTCTACACATTCACATTTCCAAATAAGCAAGAAAATTTGGACAAGCAACCCTTCCACTTCATCAAGAAACATCATGATTCCTTCCCCACGGAACTGAAGCTGAAACTTTTGTAAGCCTTTATTTGTGTTCTTTCAGACCTCTATTTCAATTTGGATAATCTGGTTCAATGCACAGTACACAGAAAATGTTATGGAGTTGGGTTTTTTTAAATTATTGGCTACAAGGTTGTACCATTCCCTTTTCCTGTGAATCTTTTTACTAACATGGAATGTGTAAGTGGCAGCAGGAAAAATGTTTTAAAAGTTGGAAAGTGAAATAAAATTTAGTGATAATTTTTGTGTCAGAATGTAAAGACTGCAGTTTGGAAGAGGTCATAAAATGTTCCAAAGGGTAAGAAGCACTCCAGGTAGCACAGGGATGATGTGAATCCATGGCTATGAGTCATCACTTCCTTTCCCAGTGTAATGCAGGTTGAAGAGGCCTGGGGGTATCTGGATAAGAATGGGAGATTGCAAAGGATCCCTGTGGCCTGAAGTATGGTTCTGTAGCATACTTCAGCTGTAGAAAAGGAGACCAGCAAAACTATTATTCCTGTCCTAAAACCCTATGAACTCTAAAATCATCCAGGAAGAATACAGTCAAAAGGGCAAGCATTATGCCCAGTAAGAACATCATCAGTTCACAGCACAAGTTCTCAATGTTCAGTGGAGCCAAGGCCAAAACAAAACACCACCCCAACTGAAAACCAAACCCACATTTTCCCTGGTAGTCCAGCCAACAGCTACATCATGTATGCAGAGACAAACAACTAGTCAAAAGAAAGGTGAATTAGGCTTTCTTTTTGTTGCAGATGAAAACTGGACCTACACTGACAACAGCAACTTGACCACCATTCGGAAGAATTCAGATAGGGTTGTGTGGGTTTTCTCAAAACATTTTGCCTACTGCTTTGTTTGTAAATGTATGACAGAGGCTGGACAAAGAATGACATGATGGTTTGGAAATTTCTGGTTGGTTTTTGGGCGCTGTTAGAAAAATGTTAGAAAGAACTTGAGGGCTAGAAAGGAGCACGTAGGACAATGATTTCTACAGTGAAACTTCTAGTTTGTTCTGGATTTCACAGATTATTGCTCTGGCTCGTTTTGCTTTCCTACTTCTTCCTCCTCACCTTCTCCCCTCCCTCACCTCCCCCTCAAAACAAGGATGACTTTTCAGGTGGATTAATTCTCTTATCTGCACTGCAGAAATGCTGGTAATCAGTGCAAAGGAAGCATCTGGAAGAACTGGCTATTAAGAAGGAAGCTAGATAAAATCAACTCTGCCTCTCATTTGGGTTTCCATTATATGCTGTGACAATGTCTTCTGCACACAAATAGTGGAACAAATTCATTTATGTATTTGTTTTATCAGTTCTAAATTCACTGCCTTTCATTATCATCGCTTGCCCCTTATTTCCAGAACCATCCCATCTTCTCAATGCCACTGTCTGAAACACCTGCTCTTGTTAACCACACAGGCCTTCATTTTACTGGCCCCAGCTGTGCGGCAGTTTCTCATGCTCATATTTAAAGCACATTCAACAATTCCAAATTCTGACCCAATGAAGAGTCTGAAGACACATCTCATTCATCACAGATTTCTTCCATCACTTTCTCAGTAGCATCAGAGAGAAATGAATTTGTATATCTCATAGGTTCTCATAAAAGTCAAAATAACAAGGTGCTATTTATTTATATTTTCACTACAATCCACTATAATTTTTTAAGGTAAATTAATTTCTATTCCTTCATTTTTAAAAACAAAAAACCCCAAACTTATCCCAGTTTCATTGTCTATCTTTAAAGATTCTTGTCCATGGTTCTTAGCTTGGGAGTAATGAATAAATACCATTTCTCTACTAACGTCTTCCTTCTCCTTCAGAAATATTCCCTCAAAAGATACCCCTAAACAAATGAAAGTAAGGCCCCAATACAGCAAATTTCATGATCCATTACAACATTGTGCTACGAGGCATGTAGTTCTACCATGATGTCAAAATAAATAATTCTCTTAAAGGGCAAAAAAAAAAAAAGTAGAAAGGAACTGCAGCAATTAAGTTATTTAAAATACACTTTTCAAACCCATATTTATGAAATGTAAATTACTAGTTACTGGATTAAAGAATTCAATCTGCATTAATATCTTGTAATGTGAATATGTGAATTCCTGAGAGGAAAAGTAACGTGAAAAGTATTTTGCTTTAGGCAAATTAAGCAGAATAGGAATTGCATAAACAAGGAAAACTGAATAGTAAGGTAGAAATTGTCTTGCAATTTTAAAAATAAACAATTTGGTTATTTTAAACTACTTTGAAGTAATTTTGATTATCTGCTACTGTTAAAAATCAAGATCTAAAATTACTATCACTAGAAAAGAAAAAAATAGCTATTTTGAAATCAGCTAGATTGATAATTGTTTTCTCTCTCTGACTAAAAAGAAAGCAATATCATGTTTTAGTAAGTGATTTCTGAATCTCACGATTAATTCTTAATGGAAAGATTTTTTAATTTATGTTTTGATATAGTGGTATTGGAAAACAGCACATTTTTCCTGTATTTTCACCACATGGTGTTCTCCAGTGAAAAGCAAAACAGATAGTTTTTCTTCTAAGCTAATACTAACAGCATGTTTTAGTGGTCATTCAACCTTTATTCAGAGACACACAAATTCTTCTGATTGCTTTAACCAATAAATAGTAATATTTCCTTTTAAAAAATGCAAACATTCCAGAAAAAAATATTAATAAAACCATTGAATATGTCAAGTGAGTTGACTCTTTAAAATACGCAGTACTAAAAATTTTAATCAAGCTGTAGCAACTTATATAGCAGGAAATGAGCACTTGGACATGTTCACACTCACTTTAAATGAATGACAAGTTACTTACTTTCATCGTTAGAAACATTCCTGAGAGAGGTGTGACTGGAATAACGTTTGTTTTCACTTTCATTGAGACATCGTTCAATCCAACTCTCTGCCAAAAAAAAAAAAGCTCTTTTGTTTGTCTTTGCATAAAATATAAACTTGCAACTGATAAATCTAAATAAAGTGCCAGCATTCAACAGATGGTGATCTTTAACATTTCTATTAAAATATGTTTGGTCTGAGGATATTTAGCAAGAAAATCCTTCCTTGGTTTCAAACATAGCTGTTGGTTTCTAGTTTCTTTTTTTCTTTTTTCTTTTCTTTTTTTTTTTTTACAGAGGGTGAAACAATAAAAATCAAGGGAAACGTGGAAACTGCACCAGTTTCCAAGTCTTAGTCTGGCAAAGGCTTATATCCTCGAGTATTCCTGTTGGTTTTGGAAGAAATCTTAGTAGGTATAAAAACCAAAATTCACATGAATGATTGATAAATCGAGGATCAAACGGTGCTCTGTGAAGCCCAGTCCTACAACCTCATTCACACTGGTGGAGTCCCAGGCACTACTGAGATCTTTTCCTCACTGGTACATGTCCAGTGTGACAAGTCAGCAGCCGCTGAGCTGCTCAAACCTTTGTCACCCCACAGTGCAAATGCAACCACTCCTGTTGCTCCCTGCTTTTCAATTCATTCCCACCAGTCAGACAGGTTACCTACAGCATTTCATTGATTTGAATCTACTGTTCTTCCTGGAAGCTATAACTCACGTCCCCTGATGACTTTAGAGGATGCACCAGGCTCAGCAGAATATACTGTTACAGGTCTTCAGGGCAAAAGTTACACCTTCTTACATGTTTCCCTGAACAAAGTATGAAATATGAGTTCTTGAGTTTGCCTAAATCCCTGGGTATTGCGAAAATAAACTGACCTCCCTCACAAGATTATTTTTCAAGGGCGTGAACGTGGGCAGAAATGAGTTTATGGTCAGAGAGCTCCCTGTGGTCAAGGCAAGAAAAAGAATGGATAGATGGGAAGGCTGCAAGGCAAGCCTGCAAGTTACGACAGGAAACAGCCCCACTGAGTGAAGAGATGCATAAGAAACAAGGTGAAACAGGCCACACTGTCAGCAAACTGCCAGAGCCAGAAACACCTTCAAAGACATTGAAATGGCTCCAGATTCCTTTCCATAAGCCCCCCCACCAGACACCAGGCTACCTGCACAGCACAGGCAGTAGTCTGCCAGCCAGCAAAAGCCTGTCACAGCAGCAGGCTTGAAGGGAAAGCAGGAACCCAGCGTCTTGGGAAAGCTGCCCATCTGGTTTATAGAAGATAAAAGTTGGTATGACTTCATTTCAGCACTAGATGCCAATAAACAAATAAATGAATAGTCATGGCCAAATACATCCTGCAGGAAAAACCACTTTTTAAACCCAGGCAGTTGCATAAACTTGTGCATATTCCTCTGTACACACCCCCTCCACTGCCATGTAGACAAAAGGACAATGGCACCTGTGCATAGAACCTCAGAAAGGGTGTGCTGAGAAGCCTTCAGAGCTGATTTCCAGGCCCTGCCACAAGACTCCAGGTACTGTTGCTTTGTGTGCTTGTGGTTTTCAGGCAGTGTTGTGGCAGCTCCAGGCTATTCCCCTCTCCAGGTATTCACAGTAGAAACATGCTGCAGTGCTGCCTTCACCAATATAAGCAGCATGTCCCTGTGTTCATCTTCCTCATTCACCATCACTCTTGTGCCTAAGAAGCCTCACAGCCTGCTCCTTTGAGGTACTTTTCTGAAAACCATCAAAAAACCCACTTGTTGGCAATAGATTTTTAAAGGATATTTCTTTCTCATCAAATTCAACACAGACTTGTTTAAAAATCACTGTAAGGCTGCTGACACCATGACATAAAACCTGCCAGCAGGGCCTGCGCTGTGAAATCAGCCCCCACTCAGTTACAAACCCACAAGCCGGCGGTGACTCCAACTCAGAGGTTTTCCCTGCTTGTGCTGCTCAGCTGCATGGGATGGGGATGTTTCACCCCCTTGTCTGAGGGCCAGCACAAGGATATGACTCCTTTGTGCCAGATTTCTTTTGCTGCCCTAAAAATGAGCTCATAGCATCTCTCCTGTCCTGTTTTAGTACTGTGATCAGTCTTACAGGTGAAGAGAAACTTGCTGCCAAGGGCAACATCAGAGAGAGGTGCAAGAAACCTTGGGAAAGATTACCCTACCTCCTCCTCCTTTCAGCACACAGCCATGGCTGGATATAATTCCCTTGGCTCCGAGCCCAGCTGCAGGGAGTAAAAGCAAAGGCGGCTGCCATTAGCGCCAAGGGGAGACCAATGCCCAGCTCTGCCCTTTCTTTTCCTGCCGGCACCAAGAGCTGGGAAGCTGGGATGCATCCTCTTCCCTCGGCAGCAGGGAACTGGCAGCAGCCATCTTTAGTCAAATTCCCTGCCTAAGTAGTAGGAAAAAACTGCCAAACTTTTAAAGTGTCACTCGACAGCCATTTTCATCATCCTTGTTCACGCAGTGTCTCTGATAACCGCACACGTTTCCATTTTTGATGGGAAAAGCAGCCAGTTTACAGTGCCATGTATAAAGCCTGGAGCAGGGTGCACTTTTATTATGTGCTGCAACTCCTTTGGTCCTGAATCACTCCAGTTCAGCTGCTGCAGCCTGAGTCTGGCTTTCTCTTTGTGGCCTTGCATTTAAATAGCTGATAGAAATTCTTCAGGCCTGAAAAGATACACGACCTGTCTGGCAGCAAAGAACGAAGAAAACTAACTCTTTTGAGAAAAATGTCAGGGAGTTTATGGCAAATTTATCAAATTAATTGGCAGATGACAAAATGTGACAAAACCAACTAACTATTTAAAAGCTGTATTATCTCATAAACCAAATTATGCAAGTATAAATAAATAAATAAACTAATATGTAACTTCAGTTAATAAGTAGCTACTTTTCTACTGTTTGTATAAAGAAAAACATTTTTACAACGTTTTAAATTCCCAATATTAATAACATGTCTTCAGGTATTAAAAGAAAACACAACTACAGTTTTGATAAAATTTTAAATATTCCCATCAGCCCACAGATCCCAGACACAGTAACACCTGCCCAAAATAAAGCCAAAGGAGAAAGAGGCAGAGCCAACAAGATCAAAAGTCAAAATTGGTATGACTTTTAGAAGCTCTTACAGAGTTAATAACATTAGACCTTGTTCCAGGCCTAAGGAACCTGCTGGGCAGAGCCCTCTCCATGCTGAATGCATTTGTCCTCATGGCATGTGGGTGTGCCTGTCCCAGGCAGAGCTGCAAGAAAAGGCCCATGGGGAACCCCTGGTGTCTCCAGGCTGTGGTTCCATCCCAAGGCTGGCCCCAACCACACCACACTGCTGCTCTAAATATGCATTGAGTCATGTGGGATTGATTTTTTTTTTTGGTGATTAAAGCTTAATTATTAAACTTGGAACTTAGTTTTCACAGGCAGGATTTCACAGCAGGAAAACTCACAGAATGATGGAGAGTTCAGGCAGTGACTAAGCAGAAGTGCACATCAGACCTGATAAAAATGATGTATGATCAACATAACATGAGAAACCCCAAATTTCTAATGGGAAGTGCTTGTGAGAACAAAAGAAACTACATTCTAATACAGGCTGTATTTTTACTCACTGTGTATCAAGCCTTAAGGCATTTCCTCTCCCCCTCTAGGACTCCTTCTCATCAGGAGTCCCAGCACACTGTAGCCTCAATTGTACTGAAACAAGGATCAGCACTAGCGAAAAAGCAAAAAACCAGATTAGGAATAGCTAGTAGTAAAATGTACTATAGTCACCTACTCATAACTGTGACACAGTACGGAAACGATCATAATCTTACTAGCAAAGATAGAAAGCAATGTTTTTAAAAGCATTTTAAAGATCCATCTTCAAATATCACAGCAACTATTTAATTTTGTACAGGTTGAGAGTGAACTGTAGTGAACCACACAACTCTGTTCCTCAGCCTTAAAAGTTTTGTTACATAATTTTGCATACCACTATATACAAATACACTGTATCTGCTGTGGGATTCCCACATGAAGGAAAGGAGATCATTATTCAAATTACAATAATTTTCCCAGTATAAATTTTCTGACAGAATAACTTACTATGACACCAAAAAAAATCAGAAATTGTTCAAAATTAAACTCTGAAAGATGAATTTTAAATAACTATGGAACTATTTCTGACCCTAATTTTGCCTCTTCTGTTTTTGATCCCAATCTTTCTAAAGCTGATACATCCACTGAGACTCAAGCACCAGAGTATTTCACTTCCATTCCATGTGTCCCCCACACTTTTACCAACAGAAGTTGAAACTTGTTTTCAAAAGTAAGCAGAGCACAAGCCTGTGTAGCTTCACCCTATCCTTACCAAGCCACTTCTTTTCAACAGAGTATTTTCATTTGTATGGTGTTTCAAAGATTGAGCTGGGCAGGCAGGTCTGGGAGCTCTGAGACAGAAACACACAAGAGCTGCTCAGGGGCAGGAACTTTCATGAACTATCAGAAGTGAGAAGCAGAAATGTTCTTTAAATATATCTTTGACAAGTTATTTTGATGTGTTACCATCTTCAGAAGGAAAGGCTTGCTTCTGGAATACATCTTTGAAAGGCTTCTCCCTCCAGAGCCTGAGTTGACATGGTAGAGCAGAGGAGCCTGTGTACTGCCATTATATTTAATGAGATTATTACTCCCTGTTTGTGTCATGGTTATTAGCTAAGTATGTTTGCAGCCCAAAGTACTCATTACTCCCACATGGGCATAACGTAGCAAGAGCAGGGCAAGAGCCACTCGGGCTCCTCTCTGCAGAGAAGAGGAGATGAGTCTGATCCCAGCCACACTGGCTTCTGCTCCCGCTGTCCTGCCAGGAGGGTCAGGAGTAGCTGCAGTAACAGCCCCACCTGTAATCACAGCCTCTTCCAGCCTTTGTGAGCCACTCTGGCCACAGGAACTGAGGGGCTGTGCTACACAGCTTGGAGCTGAGTGTACCCAGAGCTGCTGGCTACAGCCCTGTGGGCACGAGTGTGTGCCCAGAAGGGAGATTAGGAGGTTTTATGGGCAGAATAAAGCTTTGCAGTCACCTAGTCTGAGCTGCATTTTGCTCACCTCATTCCCTACAGGGATACAAACAGTACTGGTTTTCCATAGTTATGCCATATCCTCTGATCCCTCTGACCTGGGTGTGGTCACAGCACTGGCATAATTGGGAACCACTAATTTTTTGAAAGTGTATGAGATGAGAATCCCCATGTCCTAGAGAGATAGCCAAGGCTTTGGTAATGACAAAATTTGCACAACCATTTATTTCACCAAAGCCACAGCAATTGCATGAAAAACCTTCTCATGTGATTTCAGCTCTAGATTGCCTCTCAAACTCTCAAATTTTAAAGTCACCAACAAGCATGATAATTTACTTAGGGAGCTACACATGGACCAGCACTTCTTCCACATAAGTTTGCTTGTCACTGAAATAGAGTTATCACTGGAATAAGAATATAAGATTTGCTAGGACCCAAACCACTGCTTGAGCTATATACTAACTTGGATAGCACAGCTGCAACAGTCCAACTCCTTATCTTTAGTCATGATTGCTCTTGTAATTTTTTGCCCATTTCTCAAGGCAAATTTAAAAAAAAGAAGTTGTAAGTAACTGTGAACAAAAGTACCTAAAAGTAGATAATACAAATATAAAGGAACTACTAAATTTTAGTGGATTTATAAGAGGACCTGCTGGAAAAATGAATATTTAGCAGTGAGGACAGACTTAATTTTACAGTTCCAGTGAGAGAGAAGGAACTCCTCTCATGCATACGGAGTCTTAGCACCCCTCTGAGTTATTTGTTTGATGTTCTCAGAGGGAAGAGTTACTCATCTCTTCCTGCAGCATCTCTTTGCCAAGTGTCTCAGTACCAAGCTGGCCAGCAACACTGTCTAGCTGCTCATCTGATCTGTGACCACAAGAGAAAGTGGTTGCTAACAGCAGATTTAGCAGGCAAACACAGTAACTCAAAAGCTCAAGAGGCTGACTGAAGGTCATGGAACCTCCAATTTCCATTTTGATAGCCCATGGTACCAACAGCAGAGTTGATGGGATGATATTCTATATATTTTCTTTTTAAAGAAACCATCACTGCCCTGACAGCTTCTTCTGTTGTCTGTCGCAGAGTAAGTGCTGAAGTTTGCAAGATCCACTGAGTTTTTCTCTGCAGAGCTGATCTTGCTGAACACGGCCTGAGACATGCCAGCACCTCAAAGACTCTATTCATGCTCCCCATGTTGCACCACTACTGTGGACAGACAACTTCTAACCTCTACAGCTGTAAAATTCATAAAGTCTGAGCAGCCTGCCTGCTTTGGCCATCCCTTAGTGTGCTGCAAACCTAGTTTCAAAATGCTATCTGAATGAAAGTAAGGAAAAATGAGCCAGTGCATGTAATATTTTGACAAATGCAAGTGAAGACTTCATCTTGTAACACACTTCAATGTCTTGGAGCAATTGGTCGCATCAGCTTATAAGACAAATCACTAGTTTAAAACAGTCCCTTAAAGGCAAAAGAAATTATCCCTTTCTCTCAGGAGTAATGATTGGGAGATAAACCTGAAGTCTGATCCTCAAGCTACTAAACACCTATTGTAGTACCTGCTGTATACAACATCTGGTCTGAGTAGAAGCAGGATTCATGTTCTCTATCTCTCTCACACCTTGCAGCACAGCACTGCTGGTTACAGGCACATCTGCCACCTGAGAAGTACGATGCTGCTGGAGTGCTGTGCAGGTTGGTTATAGCAGCACTTTTCAAGCTTTTAAAGAACCACACTGCTTGAAAGAAAGCAAACAAAAATCACTTTATCTACAAAGCCTCAGTCTACTGCAAAAGCAAGACCTAAACAAGATCTTGTTTAGCCTCTGCACATTGTTATGAACAACTGTATCTGTGACATGACAGGGCTTGGCAGCCACTGGCTCCCATTGAGGGCATTGAACTTACCAAAATCAACTAAAATCAAGCAGAACAAGCTACTAGGGACAGCCGATCACACAGCAATTTTCTAAGATTTAGGTTTTCCTAAGTAATCAAAATGTTCCTCCTCTCCTCTGCCAAATGAAAGGTTTGTGAGACCACACAAGGGTCACTGTCCAGCTGCTGTTCGCTGTGACTGCTTCAGCACATAGACGCTCCTAGTTCACAAACCAGCTCCTCTCTAACCATGGAGGAGGACCTGCCACAGGAGCCTGGCTCTGCTCCTTGCTGCCTCATTCAGTGCCATTGGCTGGCAAGGCACACACCCTTCAGTCAGCGCATGAGAGCTGTCAGCAACATCTTCAGGCTCCACAGGAAATCATGCCAGTGTCCTCCTTGGTCCTGCATAGCCATCTTCTGTTCTTCCAAGAGACCTGCTCCTCAGGGATGACAGTGACACATGGCTTTGGTGCAGATGGCAGAGCTGCTACCCTGACAAGCTGCCAGATACCTCGGTGTTTTGTCTGCTAATCTAACTTTTTATTTCATTTCCAACAGGGGAAAATGTCGGGCACTCTTGTTGCAGTCCTTTCTTTTGTTCTCATTTCTTGGCATATAATTCTACTGGATCTGTTTCAGGGTTAATGGACATTGGTCCAGGGCACTTTGTAGATGTTGGCAGGAATGTTTTTGTTCTTTTTCTTTGACTCATGATTCTGGTAAAGCATTGTGAAGATTCACCATGATATCATAAGAATGCAAAGAATAACTCTCTTGAGTGTGAGAGAGCTCTTTTGTTTTGTTTAGCCAGATCTTCATTTCTAGTATTGATTTCCTACTAAACTATTTGATAAAATATATTAAAAATTGACACGCCATGCTTAAACTAATAACAAAAAGCACCACAGTTAATTTTTTAACTCCTCCAGAATACCTTGGCAGAAAAGCTGGAATTTATGAGATGTGCTATTCTTCTTATGCTGTGCACTGTGCAGAAGTTCATCTGAATGTGATGATTTCATTTAAGTATTCTGTCAATAATATTCCTTGTTAAGGAGGTGCATCACAAGTGTAGATAAAACACCCCCAGAAACCTATAATACAAGATGCCTCTGCATAATTATTCTGGTGTTTAGAGCAGCCTCTATCCTGAATCAAACAAGGAGCTCCTATCTGCCCTCTTCTCTGGAATCACACAGCATATTGCTATTGCATTTCCAACTCAATATGCATGTTAATTAGGAGTAGCCCCTTCCCTCTCCCAGTCACACACAGATGCTATCTATTGTTTCATTTTGAAAAATAAGTTTCACCAGACCAGTAATGGCCGCTTGGTTTTTGCTTCATCAAGGTCATTCCTCCTTTAGCAGCAAAGCAAACCTCACTTGGTCCGATTTCAGTGCAGTGACATTTCCTCACATTCCCTTAGTGACACCAGTAACTGACCCACTCAGCTCTTCCAGTGCTGAACTTTAACTTACATGGCTGTGCAACATGCAGCCAATCTTTTCATCAATAAGATCATCACACACATCATGTGCCTTCCAAGTGCCAACTCTGCAGGCAGCAAAACGTACTCTCATGCTTCCCCAACAGGATGTGTTCAGGCTCCTCAGTCCTTCAGGGTCTGCTGCATGACTCAGTGGAAAGGCTCCAATTTAACTGCAACACTGCCTTCCAAGGAAATGCACACGTGCCTCTTGATCATTGTCAGACCTATTCTTCCTCAGAATAAACCTCAGAGTCTATTGATGCCGTTTTTGCCCAGATTCCATTAACTTCCTATACCGCAGAATTTACGTGAGACACACAAGTGAGCTCATAGGGCCTTAAATTCTAGGTACCTCTCCCATCTCTTACACCCTGCAGCAGTCTCTGCTCCCTAGCTTCTGGGTTAGACATTCCCAGCTCAACAGTGTGCATGAGAAGACGTGGAGTTCTCAAATCCTTAGTTCAGCTCTGCTTCATTATTACACAGGGCTGGAATCATTTGGCTGAGCAAGAGAGCTGTGGCTCAAGAAACAGAATTTGCATCAAGTACCCATGAAATGCTTCCCTCTGCCTCAAGAGCTGACGAATCCAGCAGACAGGCCAATTTGGCACAGAGATGGTAGTACATCAGTAAGACAGCCCCACAAAGATGACAAAATGAAAAGATGTGAGATATGGGTGGGGGATACACAAAACACTGGTTGTGGGGCTCAGGGGAGAGAGGGGGTGGGGNGAAAGGAGGTGAGAAAGAAAGGGAAAGGAGACAAAAGAATGAATGAGAAAGAAAAAGGCATGGTCAAAAATAAAGGATAGGAGAAAAGAAAGTAACTATAGAGACTTTCTGTTTTTTTTTTTAATCAGGAGAAAAGAGGTCAGCTCCTAAAGAAATGAGACTACCGTAAATATTTCTCATTAGAAACAGCATCCAGTTGAGCAGACTGAAAGAACATGAGAAGACAGACCCAAATGTGCACAGAATACATGACTCAGGTGTTAGGACATAATTATAGCAGTAGGAAAGAGACAATCACTTGACTGAAAAAGAGTGTGAACTACATTGACTGACATGGTGACCCCTTTTCTCCCCTATTTCTTTTCCTACTCCAAATCTACCTGTTGCTCATTACTGTCAAAGGATGCTGCCATCACATCATTCACAACCATTTTGTGGGTAAACATGGCACACCAGACAGAAACAAATGAATGCTGTTGCTCTCAGAATGAACACAGAGAGTATCTGCCTACCAAAACTAGCAGAGAGGACATTAATAAATCATCAGAACATCCCCCCACAAAGACTGGCACCCCTCAGAACTAATTTGTGTATACAGAACTAGCATTTCATGCTGTTAGCTTTACAGTCTAACTATGGTTGACAAAAACTCTGCTAAGTCCCGATGTGCCTAGACTTACAGATTTGTAAACCTTATATGAATTTAATCCCTTCCAAACTGTCTTCCCTTCCTTTAGAAAGTACTATGAAAGTAGACCAGTGCTTTTAAAACTAGGAGCCTGGCTCTTCTGAGAAGACTCCAGTCTCCTCAGAACAATATGCAAAGCAAACTCAGGGAGGGAACATGAGAAAAAAAGAGAAGTCTTCTTTCCTCCTTCTTTTTTTGCCCAAGACTCACCAAAACAAGAGTCTAGTATTGAATATTCAGCACTGAATACTAACTGCTCAATAGATGGTCTGTTTGCAGAGCTCAAAGTGGAAATGACCCAGCAAGGAGGAGAGGTGAACACGCTGCTCCATCCATGTGATTAAACTGCTCTGTAAATGCAGTCCTCCCCACTTCTCCCCACCTCATTACAATGGAGGCCATTTGCTGCCCCTACCACAACCCATTTTCAAAAAGTGTTTGCATTAGAGGGGCCCCTGCACCAGTATTGTCCCCGTGACTCTACATTTAGGATAGGAATGTGAGTTCCAGCTCTGGAAAACCTGCGCTAGCCAGGCAGTCCAACCAGCGGGATGTGTTACTGCCACTGCTGGACAAAAAGGAAGCATAGGCATAGTTTACAGAGGAGCAGAGCAGGGAACAGTCCCTGCTTTCAGCCTGCACAGGGCACAGAATGAATCTCACCTGGCAGCTGCCTTGTTCTGCCATGGACCTTGGAAGTCTCTTCAGCGCTCCTCCTCTGAGTTAAGACATTCTGGTGTCACCCAGGGAACACCCAGGAGGCCAAGCTGTGACAGAGGCTGGTGTGCAAATACAACACACCATTTTGCAAATGTGTCGTCTGCACTACGCCTCTCATAAGGCCAAATTTCCCTTGATAACAAAAACATAGCTCGTTTACCCTTAACCCCAAGAGGCCCAATTTTATTTTTATTTTTTAATATGGTGTCTATCAGGCCACTTAGGACCTTAAGGACCAGTCAGGAACTTTTGTTTCCTCTTTTGCTTAAGTTTTTTAAGGAATAAAGGAGCAGAAAGGAGTTTACTTTCCTCTGACCATCAGAGATGCAACACCCAGGAATAAGGTACTTAGAAGCTAATGACATTAAGTACTCATTTGCTTAATTAGGACATCCTGCCACATGCTCATGGTTAAACTGAATGTCAGATAAGTGTGGGAACCACAGAAGTCAGGTTGTTGAGGATTTTTTCCCCTTTGAAGGGTAGGGTTTTGTCTACTTTCTATAACCATCTATTAATTTTATTCAACAAATGGTTTGTTTCAGTGAGATCCTAGAATATTAGGAAAAGATATAGCCTTTCCTGCTTGCCCTCTGACACAGCTGTTGGTCTTTTGTAGCAGGTTGCACCTTTGTCATAGGGTCCTGAAGTGTCCTTAATTGTAACAAGGATGTTCTGTGGGGTCTTTTGAATCAGGTGTGCATTGCTGTCACCATGGAGGAGCCAGCTCTGAAACACAGGTGATTGCACCCAGCACTGGATGACCACTCACAAGACCCCACTAACGAACTGGGTTCTCCCTCCATATTTCCCTTCCTCAGCTATAGCTGAGGTAGTTCAAACACTCCTGAAATAGTTTAGCAGTTAAAAGGATTCTAGTACAGAGGGAAAAAAAAGTGTGTTAGCCCTTCTAACATTCCATTTAGTGGTGCCTCTACTTTTTGCTTTTTTCACTAGTTTTAAATTTCCCTTGTCATTCCCTTGCATTTCTAGTATTTTATTGCTTTACAAGTACAGCACAAACTAGATCAGAACATACAGACCTACACAAGAACAGAAAGCTCCTGTCTTTTTTTTTCTTTGTTGACCTGTAGATCTCATTTGCAAATTTATATTTCTGTATAAGACATTTTTCATTTAATGAATTTTACCTGCCTTAATATGAGCATCTGTAAGTCTTGCCCCAAGTAGCCAAACCAGATGAAGAAACAGGAGTCTGATAGTATAATTCCAAGGAGTGGAAGTTTAAAAAGAGAGGAAAGAGAAGGTGAATGACAACAAGTATTTCTACTTCTAGCAACAGTATTCTTTAATTAAAAAAAAAAAGGCAGTAATTTCTAACACTTGAAACTTGTAGTCCTTTCTTCCAGGCAAATATCAGGTTTTTTCTAGATACGATCTCAGCAAGGAAATGAAAGCCCCAAGAGAAGAGGATTTTGTGGTTTGAATTGTTTCAGTCCCTGCCATGGTGTTCATGAGCACCCAAAGCTCCAGCGCAAAGTCTGTCAGAGTGATGATTGCAGCATCAGACTGTGACTACAGCCAGCCTAGAGAACAGATGAAATCCCAGCATTTGTCCCCAGCCTACTACTCTGAAGTGAATGCCTCTAATTCCCAGGGCTGTGAGTTTCAGGGAATCAGTCATTCAGAGAATATTCCAGCTATCTGAGATATATTGTTTGCTTTTATGATAATATTTGGTATCCTGCACAAAAATGCTCAGCATAAGCTGCTAATTAATTGTGAACACATCATTCATAGCTGTGAATCAACTCCTTGGTTCCTGTACCAACTTCCATCTCAGAGAAATTAAGTTCAATTACCAATAAAAGAAAACAAAGTGCTTAACTGTAGCTAAAGTGAAGGAAACAAGACAGCACTGAGCCCTGCATTTCACATTTCAGTCTTGAGGCAAATTAAGCTGCAAATGGGCTTTCTCTTACTTGCTGCTGTGACAGCCAATGCTCTATTTAACCCTCTCCACTTTTTCCTGATTTCAAATTTATCAGAAAGGGAAGAATGATCGAAAGCATTTAATCCAACATGTGTTTATATGCAGAGAATGAAACCACAGCTCTTGCAGCAAGCAAGAAAGACTCTGATGCCGACTTTACGCACCATTTCTAACACTGGCTAGTATTTTATAGCTAATAAACTACTCTTGCTGCAAATCTCCTGAGAGAAAATAAATGTAAATGAAGACAGGCCACTACTGCTAGTTATGCATGTAAAATAGCTACAATTAAATTATTGTACATTCCCAGTTGTGGGGAGGGATCATTACATGTTAACCCTGGGCATCTGCCCTCTCTCAGGCACACACATGGACTTCAACAGGTGTTTCCCTTGTGGAGCCACTGCAGGATCAGGGCCCATCTCTAACAGCAAATTGTATTAGTTTTAAAAGTTCCCAGAAACTCCCTGGCACATACATACAATTCTACACAACCTTAAAGATGTGTGTAAATGTGCCAGTGGTCCAGATATCCTAAAAAACCCACACAGGCCTCCACTGGCTTAATCATCACCACATACTCTTCCTTGCTAAACGTGCTCTCTATAGGATCGCTCAGCCATCAAATACCCTTTACGCTATCCATCTTCCTCACCAGCATGTCAGCAATCAAATCCCCTCAGCTGCCGGGGTGCTGGGCTCCAGCAGGGTTGGATCGTACCAGGTATTCATTTTCACACACAATGAAACAAATAGAAAATCCAGCACAGATGCAGGGAAGCAGAAAAGTGGGTGAACTCAGGAAATTCACAAACCTCAGCACTCACAGAATTTTGAGCTAATTATTTGGACTCCAGTGTCACATCAAGTATACTCTTAAAAAGTCTTGATCTGAAAAGGTGCTAACATTTCATCATCACACAGATTTCAGTGATCCCACGGTTTGATTTTTAGTTTGCTATACTGAAATCCTATGTTTGGAAATAGTATTCCAGAGGATGCACCTCTTTATGACTGTCTTACCTTGCAAACCAGTTGCAAATTAAGCTAGCAAAATGCAAAGATGTTTACATTCAGAGACACTGCAAATTTTACAGCTATGCTAACCTTCTTCCTTGCCTGCACACTCACTGCATTGCTGGCTGAAAATCAGCCTTATTTTCTAAAGGCAAGCAAGCCAACAACCCTGATGGAAGCAGGATACTCTTCTGATGACTTTCTGTGGGACAGCTGTAGCAACATCAAAAGTATCTTAGCACAAAATGGTCCCTTCTACATTTGAGAAGGTCTTTTGCTCAATATATGTTCACTATAGTAAAGGTGCACCTGAAATAGACCAGTTGAGGCTACAACTTTTCTTTTGGTTCACACCCAAAAGTTTTATCTGTCAGAATCCAGAGTGCCTTTTGTAATGAGTGTTACACTCAAATAAAATCTTGAGGACTGTAAACCATAAACTTCAGCTTAAATAAATGAAAGTTTCCTACAGTTCTATGGCTATTCTTATGCAAAACCTTGTTTTAGTTATTTTTTCTTTCCATCCTTTTAAAGATCTTTACTGCAACTAAGTATTACCGAGCAGTGAAAAATACCACAATTGCCTCTCCCTAAGAGTTTTTAGAATGAATTCATTAGCAGACAAATAAATTATAAAATAATTCTTTTCTCTGAGTCAGACTCAAAAGATGAACTTCTTAGGTCAAGGTAATTTTCATCAAGATAATTTTTCACAATTCAGGGCCTCTAAAAAATCCCAACAGATTTTACAAAGTTATTAAAACCCCCTCAGGAATGAAGACCTGATCCAGTGAGAGGACCTGGGTTTAGAGCCTTGTTCTGCTGCTGCTGCTGCAGAGGGAGCTGTCAGGAATCAGGCCCTGCCGCTCAAACATTGTCTGCACAAAGTCTGCAGCTCACAGGAAAGAAAACATTCTTAAAATTGTTTTTATTGGTTTTTGTTTTGTTTTTTTCCCCCCTGCTCCATTTCTTTCATTTGCAAAATCTTATAAGATATAAAATCACATAGGACAAGTACTCAGGTTCAACTATATAAAGGACCAGTGGTATTTCTTCTCCATCTCTGTATCATATCAAATTTAGGATTCAAAAGAATCATTGGATCATCCTAACTGCTCAGAAGGTTGGAGCCTTTATAAACACAAATTCTAAAACAATAAAGAACTTTTTTTTCCTTATTGGAATAAAAAAGTATGAAAAGTACTCCGGGAAAGTAAGGGAAAAAAGCCAATACCCAGTTTCCTCTTTACCGGCTTGCAATGAGCAAAGCAAACAGTTTTCAGATGCAAAATCAACCATGTTTGGATTAAACAAATCAGGACCTAGGATCACACACTTTAGCATCATACATACATTCTGAAGTGTCACAGCTCCATTCTCAACTAGCATTCAAGTATTTATTCTCAATACTGGTGATTTCATTAATTGAACCAGGATATGAAAGCAATTAATTCTCTTCAATCAATGCTTAATATGCTAGATCCTTTTTAAATGGCAAGCTCGTAGCAAAGGTCACCCACCACTGCCGCAACACCTGTCTATGTTGATAAGAAGATCGGCTGAAATCTGGCCACCGCCACGAAGTTTTCATCACAGGCAGTGGAAGCAGCTTTTCCTGGTTCAAACAAACTGCTTTAAGGGCCTAATCCCGACGTCCTTGACAGCACTGAAAGGCTTTCTGCTCATTTTAATGGGCTTTGGATCAGCTCCTAAGTCTCAGCTTCAAGTCCCAAGGACCTCATCCATCTAGCGCCCGAAAAGCAGCGGAGGTTTTGCCGCCTCCAACAGTGAAATAAGGAGGGCTGTTTACTGAGTTGTGCAGGAAAGTTGCGCTCCAAGAAGGCGCCTGTTTCTTTGGGCTCCTGCTCCCTGAGCGGCGCGGCGGGGGCTTCCCCAGGGGTGCGGCGGGGCAGGGAGTTCGGCAGCCCCCCGGGCAATCCACGGCGCCCCGCGTTCCCGCACACCGCTCCCGAGCGGACGGGATCCTCATGCTGGGACAGCTCCTGCGGGCGGCGCGGGGGCCGGCCAGCGGGGCGAGGGCTGTGCCCCGCCGGCAGCGCCCGGGACTCACCGTGCCGATGTCACTAGGGGGGGCTGCGGCTGAGGAAAGCCGCTATGAGCGCTCGGGGTCGCCCGCAAAACTTCCCCGCCCGCCCCAGCCGCCCCTCGGGGAGCCCCGGGCGCTGTCCCGGAGCACGGAGCCCGCCACTGCCCTCTTGCCAGCCCCGACTCCTCCGCGGTGAGATGGGGCGCGATGCCGCTGTCCCCGGTCCCCCCACAGCTTGCGGGCACAGAGCTGTCGGGTGCCGGCGGGGCTGCGGGGGTAGGGCAGGGCCGAGAGCAGGGAAAGCCCCGAAAACCGGATACAGCCCCCCGGAATGACCCCTTAGTGCCCCACAGCGAAGGGGCGGAGGAGTTCGGCGGCGGCTCGACGTCTCCCGGCCCGGTTCGAGGGAGTTAGGAGTTTGAGGAACCTACACCCGAGGGCGGGCGGTCGCCTGACGAGGTTAAAGGCGGTGGCAAAACCATGCGATGAAAAATATCACAAACCCAGCGAGAGGGTGTGTGGCCCTACTGCGTGGCTGCCCCACTCCGCGGCCGCGGGAGAGCCCCGAGGGCAGAGGGAGAACTCCGAGGGCAGAGGGAGAACTCCGAGGGCAGCGGGAGAGCCCCGAGGGCAGAGGGAGAACTCCGAGGGCAGCGGGAGAGCCCCGAGGGCAGAGGGAGAACTCCGAGGGCAGCGGGAGAGCCCCGAGGGCAGAGGGAGAACTCCGAGGGCAGCGGGAGAGCCCCGAGGGCAGAGGGAGAACTCCGAGGGCAGCGGGAGAGCCCCGAGGGCAGAGGGAGAACTCCGAGGGCAGCGGGAGAGCCCCGAGGGCAGAGGGAGAACTCCGAGGGCAGCGGGAGAGCCCCGAGGGCAGAGGGAGAACTCCGAGGGCAGCGGGAGAGCCCCGAGGGCAGAGGGAGAACTCCGAGGGCAGCGGGAGAGCCCCGAGGGCAGAGGGAGAACTCCGAGGGCAGCGGGAGAGCCCCGAGGGCAGAGGGAGAACTCCGAGGGCAGCGGGAGAGCCCCGAGGGCAGAGGGAGAACTCCGAGGGCAGCGGGAGAGCCCCGAGGGCAGAGGGAGAACTCCGAGGGCAGCGGGAGAGCCCCGAGGGCAGAGGGAGAACTCCGAGGGCAGCGGGAGAGCCCCGAGGGCAGAGGGAGAACTCCGAGGGCAGCGGGAGAGCCCCGAGGGCAGAGGGAGAACTCCGAGGGCAGCTCCTCGCCAAGCGCCGCTGCGCCGTGCCTGGGCTGGGCCGTCGGGGCCGGGCGCTGCTGCCGCTGTCCCGCCGGATGCCTGGGGGCTCACCGCGAGCCCAGGTGGCCAGAAAGCCCTTTGGCCTTGGTGACAGCCCCCACGGGTCACTCTGCAGGTTAGAGGAACGGGAACTAAACTCGATGGAAGCACACGGCTCTGTTGGATGAAGGTGAAGGAACAAAACCGTTCCCCTACCTTATAATTAGAATGGCGGGTGATTTTTTTTTTAATCCCGGTGGTTTAGGGAAAATCTGTTGAAGATGAATTAAAACATGACTGATTTTTTTCAATGAAGCCATATTTCTCCACAATGCAAAGGGATCTTTACATAACAACTGAAACTCAGGAGAAAAGCTAATTGGATTAAGTCCTATGAAAGGGAGGTTAAGGTGTCTGAATGAGACAACTGCAAAGCTCCACTTTTCTTGCCATCTGCTTAGCAAGACTAAAGTGTTTTCTGATTAA
The DNA here is from genome assembly GCA_013397155.1 of Irena cyanogastra. NCBI lineage: Eukaryota > Metazoa > Chordata > Aves > Passeriformes > Irenidae > Irena > Irena cyanogastra. The sequence continues at coordinate 2,601,896 of VWZV01006690.1, forward strand.
TATTATCTTAATCAATCATGCTGCCACTTATTACAACCTTACTGAAATTAAGAAACGAATAGTACGGAAGCTAAGCCCAAAAACGGACAATTCTTTAAGGTGGGACAGAAAATGCGGGGCTTTTTTTTTTTGGTGAGGTTTGGTATTTTTCTTTCCCTAAAGACCCGCTCCTCTCCGACAACGAGATGTTGCCGGTAGTCCCCTTAACCCCGCCTCGGCAGTGCCGCCGGACAGCAAGACAACTTTCTCTAACACCCTCTTAGCTCCTGCACGCGCTCTGACCCGAATTCAACGATTCCTTCCCCACCGAACACTTTCTCGCCGGAACAGCCCGCTGGGTTTTGTCCCGGGGACCCGGCAGTAAATGTGGCCCAAACCCGGCTGGTGTCGCCGGTGGCCGGCGAGGGGCCGAGCCTCCCCGGTACATCGAGCGCCCCGTGCCGGGACCGCTGCAGGATCAGCCGAGCCGGGTCGGGCAACACCCCTCCCCTTCTCTCTTTTTCCCCTTGTTTTTAATTAATATTTAAATTTTACAAAACGCCCATCGGCCGCGTTGGGAACGAGGGATGAGTAAGAACTCCGCGGGTCTGTAATGGCACGGAGCGAAGTGGTTCCGAGGCGGGACTACCTCTCCCTGTCGCGCCTTGCCCCGTCTCCACCCCCACCAGCTTCGCCGGCACAGCGCAGGCAATCCCGGAGGAGCCGGGACGGAGCCGCGAGGCGCCGAGGGAGCGGCGGAACGCGGCCCGCCGAGGCCGTCGGGGAGGCGCGGAGGGGACCCGATCCCTCTGCGGGGCTGAGGCAGCTCAGCTGCGCGGCCACCTCGCCGCCGGGCACAGCGGTCACAGCCGGCACAGCTTCTGCCGAAGGGGAGAGGATAGATCAGGAGCGGGCGGCGGGAGGGACGTCCCTGGGCTGAGCCCTACCTAACCTGCGAGCTGTCCGCCTGGGGAACGCCTGGGCAGGCATGCAGGGAGGGAGGGGAGAGGGAGGGGTGTTCTCCTGTGCTAATAAAATAAATGAAACTTTCAGAGGTGACTGTGGCGGCCGCCCGCCCTCCTCTGCCCGCGGAAGCCCGGGAGCTGCGCTTCGCTCAGAGCGCAGGGCTGCGGCGGGTGGAAACCGCGGGAGCGCGGGCAGGGTGGCGGAAGGGAGCGGGAGAGCAGGGGCCGCCGTTTCGAGAGGCTGCCGGCTGACAGCGGGAAGACCTAGGCCTGGGCCCGGCCCCACATCCGCCGCCGCCGCCCCCGGGCCGAGCCGAGCGGCAGAGGCGGAGGCGGCCGTCGGATGGCGGAGCGCGGGCCGCGGCCCTCGGGGCGGGCGGCCTCGCCTCTGCGGCCGTCCCCGTCCCCTCCCGCCGGGGCTTCTCCCCGCTGGCGGCGCCCGCTGGTGGTACTTCGGCCGCCGTTCTCCCGCCCGGTTACAGGACCGGCCAGGGCATCTTTTGGAAGTGCGGGGAGGGAGACCCAGCCCTGCCCTTCCCCAAACTTCCTTCCCTCTGAATCGGCCCAGCCGCGACTTTGCCCGCGGGACAGGATGACCTCGATGCTGGGTTTGCCCTAACCCATCAACCATCTTCCCTAGCAAACCTAATTTTCTCGCCCAAACTGTTTTGTCGCCTCGTTGCTGCTCTAACCTAAATGAGCGCCTAAAACTAGAAGCGGAGAGGCAATTAGTTTGCTGGCCGGCAGCCTATGATGAAGGGGAAAAAAAAAAAAAGAAAAAAAAGAAAGAAAAGAAAATAAAAAACACCCTCTGCTCCATCGTATCTGGAACCGTGGGGCTCCTCCAGCCCGGGAGCGAGAGCTCCCCCTCCGCGGCTCCCGCACCCCGCTCCCCCGCACACGCCCGGGCTCATTTGCCTGCGAGGCCGGTGCGGCGGGCGGCTCCCCCCGCCGCCACGGTCAAGTTGAAAAGTCTTTCCTGGTGGGCGAAAGGAGCTCGCTGCCTGCGTGGGGGACTTACCTGTGGAGTCCATATCGGGTTCCTCCAGCAACCCGCAATGCATGCTCTTCCCATGGACGGGACGGGAGCCCCAAGGTCCCGGGGTGTGCAGAGCCCCTATCTCAGAGATGCGCGGGGGAGAGGGAGCAGGGTGGTGGCGAGGGGGTGGGGAGAGAGGACAGAAGCAGATAGTTGGGGAGGGGAGGTGTAGAGCGGGAGAGAGGGACACTCCGTAATCCAGCAGGGCAAAGCCAGACCCGTCAAAATGTTTGCGGATGTTTCATGGGAAAAAGCATCATTTTATAGAAGCCCTGATGGGAGAAATGTCATTGATAGGCCAGCCAGCCTGATGAATGGCTGCTACTCAGATGGGGATGTGGCAAGGCTCAATGTGAAGCCCATTGTGATGCTGTTTTGAATAAGAAAAGCTTTCCTCCAAAAAGGGGGGCCTTAGATCTACGCAATCCCAACACTTCGACTTCCCTCTTCTATTAGAGCATTAGAAACGTTTTTCTTATTTAAAGTTCCAGCGGTCTTTCCACTCCTCCTTTCCCTCCCCCAACCCCCACCCAAGGTCCTTGGCTCATTACAGACCGAGATCAAAATTGGCTTAGATCTTCAAACGGGCAGTAGGTTTGGGGTTGTGCTCTTTGGGGCTGCCGGTGTGCGTGCAGCGCGGCCGAGCTCCCCTCCTCCTCCTCCTCTTTCTCCTCCTCCCGGTGGGCTCTGGGTTGGGATCCTTCGCGGGCACATGGCATTGGAAGCTGCACAGCTTCCCAAATATCTTGCAAGCTTAGTTTATTGGAGAGAAGGAAAAAAAAAAAAAAAAAAAAAGGGCGATGTGTGTGGGTAGGAAAGGGGGGTGTGAGGATAGAGAGAAGTTGCCAGTATCTCTGCAAGCGATGCTGGCACTGCAGACCTGCAGCAGGGACTGCCATGCGTCTCCCCGGGCCTCGGGGAGAGAGGGCGAGGCGGGTTTGGGGCCACTCGCCACCGGCTTGTCTGGCAGCAGAGAGCTTTCCATGGGACCGGGCGGAAAGCAGGGGGGTGGGAGATCCCGATTGCCAAGAGAATTGAAGAACCAAACGGGTGCATTTTCGAACTGATGTTGCCTCCCAGCTTTAGTCTGAGGATGCGAAGATCCCTTTTCGGGGTAGAGGAGTGCGGGGGGAAGAGTGGGGCAGGACAGAGGCTGTAAAAAGTTGCTTATTCTGCATGTGGTTGTATGTGCTGGAAGTGGAAGTAAAAGTGCAAAGCTAGGGCTCTGATAAAAGTGGCTGGTTTAGGGAAGGAAAAGCTGTGATTAGAATATGAATAGAGCTCCAGGAGAGGAAGAGAAAGGGGGATTATAGCTGAATTACTTTGACCATGGACAGAGCCAACGTTTTCCACTCTTCTCCCCCTCTCCACTCCCTATACCCAGACTACCCCCCTTCCCTCTCCCCGTCGGGAAAAAAAAAACAACAAAACCACCAACCCCACACAGCAGAACAAGCGGCGAGGTTGCTAAAGAGGAAGCTCCGCAGTGCCTTCGCATCCCCAGGCGGGCCGGCGGCGGGGGAGCCGGCAGGGTACCCCGGCCCCTGCGGGCCGGGCCGGGCGGGCACCGGGGCGGCCGATGCGCACCCCCACAGTGTTGGCGTGGGGACCCCCAGTGTGCACGAGGTAAAAATAATACCGGAGAGAGACAGTGCAAAAACCGAGTCCGCAGCCGGCGGAGAAGCCCTCGCTGTGGCGGCAGGGACACCGGCCGGCTCTGCCCGCCGCGGGGACGTGTCCCCTGAGGCGGGAGCAAGGCCTGGGAGGCTGATGCTTCTCCTCCCTCTGCCCTCTAGCCCACCAAAAAACATCTCCAACCCAACGCAAAGGCTCTGCTTCTTGCCGACGGCCATGGCAATCCCGACGGGCAACTTCCATCTCTCCATTCCCCGCAGCACCCGGTGCCGCCGGGCTGGCTCTGCTCCAGGCGGCACCGCACCGCGGCCCCGACGGGGCGGGCACGGCCGGCTCTGTGCCGCCGCCTCCCCACGACGGCGCGGCCTGCGGCTCCTGCTGCCGCCCCGGCCTGACCCATCGCCCCCGCCCCGGCCTCCTCGGGGCTGCCCGGCCACCGGCTGCCGCCCCCGCGGGGCTCTGGCCCGGCAGCCTCCCCCAACACCACTCGTGTCGGGGAGCCTCCCGCTCTCACAGCGAGTAGACACGCTGAGCCCCGCCGCTAAACGCCCCTGCGGGCTGTGCGCGTAGGTTTTGATTGTCACCGCCAAAACGGTGACATTTCCCTTCCTTCTTATGGGTTTTTTTCCCACTTTCTTTCCCCCCAGGGCTTTACCGAGGATGATGCAAGCCCTGAGGGGAGCCCGGGGGAAGGCTGTGGGTGAGGGCCGCTCGGGGCCAGCCTGCTCTTTTCGGGAGAGCCCCGGGCCCCGTGCGAGGGCAGAAGCCCCCCAGAAACCTCAGGGACATTTTTGTTTCTGAGCAGGGCTCGTTCTTCAAGGAGTTTTGAAACCCGCGTTACCTTTAAAACCCAGGAGATGCCGCCGGCGCCTCCTGTTCGCGGGGAGTTACCTGGTGCCCCCGCGGCTGCCAGCGGGTTGTCAGAGCCCTCAGCAGCCCCGGGACTGAGGTGCCCAGCCTGGGCCGGCACAAGCCCGCGGGCACTCGCCATCCATCGCTCCGTGGCGCGGGGAGGTGCCCCAGGCAGAGGCCTGGCTTCTGAAAATGTGCAACACCTGCCGTGGCGGCCGCAGGGGATTCATCACGGGCACCCTGTACTTGTAGAAATTCCATCTTCACCAGTGTAAAGCTTCAGAGATGCTCTCACGTTGCTGGTATTTCAGATACGAGCAGAATGAAAGTACAAGATTTGTGAAGATAGGGATATGCTCTTTCTGGAGGCAATGAGAAGGACGGGATTTAGCACAGCCTGGATGTCTAGAGGCTTGGGCTGTTCTTTGACAGGATGCAAAGGTGTTCTCTGTGGAGGATGATGCATGGGCAGGATCAGCAGCAGCACTTCTGTTAGACCAGAGGTACCTGCTGCAATGTGTTTACTCCCTGCCTCTCCAGGTTAGTTCCTGTTCCCATATTGTTGTGGAATATGTCAATGCTGTTGCCGTCCGGCTTACCTAATCCCCCCTCAAATGTCTCAGATCACCCCAGTGTACTTCATAGCTCCGTTATTGCTTCTCGTTTGGGTTTTGCTTACCTATTTAAACAGAATCTCATGCTTCTGGATATCCCATAGGACACTTGTTAAAGTACTTTATTCTTCTGAAAGCACAGAGCATCTCCCATGCTGCAGGCTGGCAGTTCAGATGGAAGCACTACAAGTCACTAGCTGAACTTTTTTATTTAATACAATGGACACGTCTCAGCAAGGATGCAAAAAGTATACAACTGGGAATTTTCACTCCAAGTTCTTGCCTATGCAGATCATCCACGAGCCATAAAATATACGGAGATTAACCCTACGCTGCATCAGATGATGCATTTTTAGTGGAGAGGGATTCTGCTGCTATTTATTCAAGAAAGAATACAAACTTTTTTTGGTGCAGGAAGGGAGAGCAAATCATCAAGAGAAGAGAAGACACATTCCAGGCTCCTGAACAACTGGATGCAAAGCTGACATACCAGTTTAGGTGACCAACAGCTAATGAGTTTCTTTTGATGGTTTAGCAAAACAGAGGCAGAGTGGAAGTATGACAGTTTGTATCAACTTACCATCCAGGTATTTTGAGATCTTTGAAAAACGCATTTCTAGGACTGTCTTTTACTCTACAGCTGTCTGTGCCAGTAAGCTGTGACCACACCTTTTTTGACATAAAAAGCTCCTTATGCTGGTACTACACTCTGAGCATCTGTACTGAACTCTAACAAATATTTTGTGGAAAAACCCCAAGAAAAGCATTTTCAACAAAACTACTAGCACAGGAACAAAAAAAACCAAAAAAACAAAACAAAACAAAAAACCCAAACAAACAAACAAAACAAAACAAAAAACCACCCAAAAATCCAAAACAACAAAAAAAAAATCACCCAAAAAACCCTGTTACATATTAATTTAGCTAATTCTACTTAAAGGCAACTTTAGGCTGAAGTTGTACAGTCCCATAGATTATCAGGGACATCAGCCTCCATTAGTTTTAGGAATGGATGGGAATTGCTTGTGAAAGGAGTTACGTAAGATGGCTCTTTGCAATACCAGGGATCTGAGTTCAGTGACTCAGGGGATCCTTCTGGATCTGATATATCTCTGTGAAGGCTGTAAGATTGCTGGCAACAGCCAAGCACACAGTGACACTTCATTATTTTAGCAGTGGCCTGCAGTCTGTGAGTGGTTCCATATTTTCTTGCCTGAGCCAGCAGCCTCTTCCTCTCAGTATGAACCCATGCTTCTGTCAACCTTCCTTCCCAGCTCCGTTCCTGTTTCTGCTATCTTCATCTACTGGGCAAATCCCATGGAAGAAACAGAAAAGGATCTTGTTTCTGTATTGGCTTCTCTTTCCCACTTCCTCATCTTTATGACCAGAACAGGAAATGCTAACTTTATTTTACATATATTAACACCCCTGAGGAAGCTATCCGTATAGGTGAAGGACAGGATATGGAGTAAGCTGACAGATGACTTCTGGAATCAACTCTGTGTCTGTGCTTGGGGAACGTGATGCTGACAGATGCAGGAACTGGGAGAGGAACATCAAAAGGCTGCCCAGGTAAACAAGTGCACCAATTCCTTCAAAAGCCTTAAACTGACACAAGCACCACGAGAAAGTGGCTAGGGCAGACACATGTGCAGGTATCTGGAGAAAACGAGCAGAAGAGCAGAGGCATGCAAATGATGGATTGCACGTGCATGGGGCAGGGGGCACCTTCCTTTTAGCTGGAAAGAAAAGTAACATCAATTGCAGCTAGCATCCTGTAACTGTAGACATTTCTGAAGCCAAGTTTTGTTGAAGATGAGCACAGTCAGCCTTACATGATCTTCTCTTATTAGTCTGTGAAAGGAATTCTGCTCAGCCCAAGCTCTCTTCTGTTTATAAAGTAGTGCAGTGACAGTGTTGCCAGATCACTAGAAATATCTGGTTCACACTGGTCACTGGTCAGTCTGCATGGAGGAAGGGATTCACTCTCCTGGGTAGTATCAGCATCTATAGGAGTTGAGAAGAACCACTGCCCCCAGTGCTGCTGACCAGAACGCTCAGCCTGGGAGACACTTGCTGACTTGAGTTTGAGAAAAGGGCAAGCAGTCATCGATTTCCGAGCTTACACCAGATTTAGCTGGCTTTTGTTGTGTGTGGCTGGTACTAGTTACCAGAGGATTTGTACTGTGTGTTGGAAGAAGAGCCAGCCCTAAAAGCTATTATAGACAACAGACACAGAAAAGATCCATTCCAGACTGCATCTCAGCTGCCGAACAACTGGATGTGAAGCTGTCATATCCTTTTAGATGATCGACTGATAATGAGCTTCTTTTGATCTGCCTGGAACACAGAGAATTACCTTCAGTGCCTGCCTCTGACTGGCAGGGGGAGGCCCGAATGCAGAGTTTAAGTTTCCAATTCACCAAGAGTTCAAGGGAAAACTGTTTCCACTATTTGAACATAATTTTAGCAAGAAATTAGAACTTTGCTGTTAAGCACACCAATTTCTTTCTTAGTTCTTGAGCTATTTCTCAGTTTATAATGTTTTATTGTCAAGCAGACAATAACTACAGTGCACTGTCTGGAATGGTAAAGCATAAGCATAGGTCAAGGAGCTCCCTGAAACTCAGGTTAGTGAAAGACAAAGGCTCTGCTGCAGTTAGCAGCAGGGAATTGCTTTTGATTGGATCTAACATGCTGTTTTTATACTGACTAGGAGGAGGGGACAAGGACATGCACAACAAAGTTATTGGGAAAAAAACCACCTCAGTTACCTGCCTCAGGAAACACATAAATAAAGGGGTAACTGCAGTTAGGAGAAATAGATAGTTGCTGTTTTTTTCCCAGAAGCAAGATGTAAAGAGCAATGGGCAGCTCATGAGCTTGGATGAATTTTTTGGTTGATGGAACAAAGGCCTAAGTCCATTTTCTGGGTAAAGTTCAAAAATCTTTGCTGTTGACTTTGAGACATAAAGAGAACAAAGCCATACATACTGCTTTTTTAAAAAAAGCCAACTTCAAAAATTCTCTGTATTAGCTCTCACCTAGGTTTGGAGAGTTTAACTGAGAGTTCTGGTGTTTTGGGATGTATGTTCATACATAAGGAATGCAGAGGGCCTGTATTTGCCTCTCAGGTTCATATGGTGAGTTCTTGTATGATTGCAGAGAGGCAAAACTGATTCATGCAGTCTTTGCTACCTGAAAGCACAGAGTCTGACTGGGGCCACATATCCAGGGCAGAGTAAGATCGACAAAAGTAGTCGTCCTTACCTTTGCACCTTCCTAGCCCTTCCCAAAGAAACAACTCCTCCAATGAAACTGGTGGGTCCATGCTGAGATGGAAATAGTTAATGAGAAAGATGGACTGAAGTCAGAACTTGGTTCAAACATGTTCAAGTTTCTAGCAGCATTTAGGTCTAAAACATGGTTCCATTTCTAGGCTTCTGAGCCTTAGACACAGAAACTGGAATCCGGATCCTCACCGTGCCTTGCACACGTTAAGCCTCCCAGCACTGGCCCAGATAATAGCAAAGAGTCACCATCTGGCTGGATTTTACGGTTTGATGAAGTGCTCAGTTTTAAGGCAAGCACGTGTCTGGCACCTGGGGACTGTGGAGCCCTGATCCCAGTTCTGGCACAGTTTTTCTGTGGCCCTGGGCAAGTCACGTCCTCTTCAGAGGAGGGAATTCATCAAGTGCCCCATGGCCCTGCTGAAATGGCAAAGGGCTGTAAAACAATCCTCAGCTCCAACAGGAGGAGAGGCCAGCTGGAGGGGCTCTCAGCAGTGCTAAGCCAGCTCCCTGCCATAGCTCCAGAGGTGCTTTTGCTGAGACACAGCTGAGGAGGGCTCCTGTGGGTCACTGTGGGAGGGCTGCAAGTCAGCGACCTTGTTTCAAGGCTTATGCTCCCACTCACTAGGGCCATCCTCATCCTCAAGAGCCTTGGGGCAAAGTACAGACACATTTTTAGCCCCTCTAGTTTGGTTTTGCAGCTGTGTGACACCAGTTACTGTCAGGCTTTACAGGTGGTCTGAGCAGGGCCTGCGAATCCATTGTCAGGTGCACAGCACTTTCCATTACTTTGCCATTTGTTACCCCTAACCAGTGAAATATTCTTCAATCTTGATAGATTTTTAATTATGACATACTCTCATTTTGCTATAAACCACAGATATTTTTCTACTTACCATTAGAAAACATGAGAAAAGACACAGTAATTTCTCATTGTCATGAGTCTATGTTTTTCATTGGTTTTCCTTCCTGCTTAAGCAAGAAATAAGGAGTCCAACGAATTAAAAAGCTCTCTTTGCTGTACATTGAAGCTTCTTTGTAAGGAAAACTCCTAACGAGATATGGGCATTACAAACAAAACCAATTGTACTTAGTGGGAGCTCTTCCTTTACTTTCATCTTAAAATTATTACATCTCAGTATGCCTTTATTTCATAATACATCCTCTTTGAATACCAAAATTGGCCAGTCTGGTTTGGTTTTTCTTTATAGTTTGTTTTTCTTGGTTTTATGTTTGGATACATTTACCTTAAAAAAAAAAGTTAAATACCTGTAAGAGTTATGTAAATGACTTGAAGTAAAGCTGTTCTTCTGAACTCTAAACTAGTGACCTATGTTGCTCTCAGCTCCAGAACTGGCCAGAAGCCCTCCCCATAGCATTCTGCAGCTCAGCCCCAGCTTCATTCTGTTTCTCACAACCAAACAGCAGGGCTGGACATGTACAGTATTCATTAGGATACATTGCATTTAACCCTTTATCTGCAAAGTAAGTGGCAACTTATACTACATGGAGTTGGGTATCTTTACCAACAGCAGCACACACCTCTAGCTCACTTCAGAAAATGGATTGCGTCTGGCACTTCAGCTGGGACTGATGCTCAAGACCTTCCTGCCGAACAGCAACTCTAGAAAGCTTCTTCTGGGCACTCTATACAAGGAGTAAAGAAGTTGCAATGGAATGAAAACCTTACAGTAGTTTTCTAGCCACAGCCCCTAGAGCTAAAGCTGTCAGATTTTGTCAGGTGGTGTTCAGAATATGGTATCTAATTCAGCAGTTAGACAGTGATGCCAGGGTTGATCTGGGCAAGACCAGCTCCAGCAGTACAGCCACGAGCTAACATAAGACCTTCTTTCTGAAGGCATTCACAGTATAAAAAGGGGGGGGAGGGGAGGTTGTCTGGGAAGATAATTCCAACGGCTGCAAGGATGAGGCTCACCAGAGGAAAGTAATGTGACAGCTCTGGGGTTCTGTATTTTACCTCATCAGTCCATGCATTATAATTTTTTTCCTGACTACAGTAAGATTCCTTCCATGAGTTGCCACTTTGACTAACCATATTCCAGGAATCCATAGCCATTTGTGCTGTTTCTGTTGCTGGTTTTGTAATGCTTATTCCATTGCCAAGAGATTACTTGCAGGTGTCAATTATGATAGAACATAGGCAGCCTCTTAGAGAGACATAAGAACTAAGTATCAGAATTTCAACCACATCTGCACTCAAATAAGCCTCCAGTGTAGGCACAGGCTTAGGCCAGGCAGCAGTGATGTGTAAATGAAGCTGATGTAGGTATCTCCAGAGCAGCTGATAGTGGGTGACTCTCACTTACTGACAGACATGTCTAGTTTCTGTGCTTTACTGGATCCATCATTCTTAAGGCTGCTCCTTTCTTCCTAAACTTCAGCTATTACAGGATATCCTTCACCCTCAAAAATCTATTCATCCCTATGCTTTCATCAGCTTGAGGTGAATGAGCTGTAAGGTTACTCCTCAGGGCTGCACACAGACTTTTCTCTCAATGAGGTTACTCATGAGCACAGTCTTTGTTTCTCCTCCATCTCTGCCTCAATTTCCACGTGTGCAATATGCACATTGCTTTGTCTTTCATGTCCTGCAGCTCTGACCGCCCAACTTAGGAGACCACCTGGGAGAGGACTAGGGAGCAAGGACCCTTATCCTCAGCAGGTTTCTGTGGTGCCCCCCAGCAGCCGTAGCCTTGGAGGCTCACTCCCTCTGCTGGTGCTCCCGAGCCGCAGCTGGGCCATCTCAGGAACCAAAGCAGAGGTTGCTCATTCGGTTGAGGCTTTTGGTTAACCTCTTCCTCCAGTGTGGAGGACGTCACTCTCTCACTCTCTTAAAACTCCTTTGTAAATAACTCTGAGCTGTTTGGATCCTGGAAGAAGTGCTTCAAGAGCTTTTCCAATCCAGCTGTGCTGTGTTGACATCTGTGTTGTCACCAGTACCAATTACAAGAAAAAGGGGGGAAAACAAGAGAAGGAAAATAAAATCTATTTCTTCAGGCTTGGTTTTTAAGCCTAACCACAAAGTACTAATTTAAGCATTTCGTGGAAGGCTAAAAAGCAGTCTACTCAGGCTGATACTCATCTGTGCTCAGAGATAAGAGAATAGCAGCAACATGACTGCATGAGCAGTATCAGAATCAGCAGGATCATCAGGATCAGAAGGACCATCAGGAGCAGCACACAAGTTCAGCCATATGAGGAGCGAAAGAGCATCTCAGGACTTCTACATCATAGGCAGTGTTCTGTATCCTCGCTGACCCAGAGTGCTGCTTTTCACTGAAGGAAGTCTTGTGCATGTTGATGTCCTTTGCTTAAAGAGTTAGCTGCATGCTTTGCTGAGTAAGGGCTCTTTAATTTAGAGTACTAAATGATTCTTAGTTCATCCACTGCTTTAGTTCTAGGCCTTAGACATCATGAAAAAAATCCAGCTGTTCCCTTTCAAAATCCTTCCAGATCATTCAAACGACTTCACTGTCAGTGAAGGATTTGCTGTTCTTCATAGGTTTTGTTTTGTTTTGTTCTTAAAATGTTTTGGCTATGTTCATATTTTAAAAAAGTTCTAGAGTCCTATGACAGCACACTAGGTAATGATCATTACCTAGTGTTTGCAGCCTGTGTCTTCAGGACTTTGAGCCAGTGTATTATCAGATCTGCTACCCTCACTAGGAATGGAATGGATATCTGTGTGCTGTATCATGCACTTGCTACATACACAGTCACCTCCTCCCCTGAACTTCATGGAAACTGCGTACATTTAGTTGAGAACACACTATCTGTACAAGCACACCATTGCTGGGCACACAAATGCACTTGCATGTTGAAATCTCACTCAAAATGTCTGATCTCAAGCTCTTGAGAAAGTAGTTTCATTTCTCTAACATTGTTAAAGCGTTAAAATTTTCTAAAGTAGGGTCAAACTGCTTTAGGAACAGAAAATGGTTTAGACATTATAACGCCTTACCATCTTTACACAACTATCAACACATTCAGCCAGTATTATTTAGAACATTTATTACAATGGTTTGGAAAACATTTTTAACCTCTATGAATAAGATGTGTATTTAGCTCTGCTTAAGACCTAGCCCAGCAAAGACCTTTTCAAACACAAGCATGGGATTTTTTGAAGTGATCCAAGTGCTTTGCTAGACCATGGCCTTATTCCTCAATTCCCACTTGTCCTGTTCATGACTATTCAAGGCTTCAGAACTGTTCCTAGTGTATTCCACTGACAGACTCTTCCATGTCAGCTTGAAAACAAGGAGGATATGTAAGAAAGATTTCCTACTGTCTTGCACTTCCCTTCACTCAGGTTTTAGAGTTTATTCCTGTTCACCAAAAAAACCTCCCGGTTAGATATGCTGGATTTCAATTCCTTAAGGTACTTTCTTGGGGTCTTTTTCATCTTGTTCATTCATTGTACTTAGCAAGTTTTAGCCTAGGTATGATGTTCATGGACTGCAGTTCTTGGAATAAGAGTTTACAGGCATAAGGTATGCGCAGAGAAGACACATGACATGATGATTTGCAGTAGTGGCACCTAGGGAAACAAACAAAAGAAAGTTAAGAGTTGGTCAACAACTTCTGCTGAAAGAACCCAATTGCCACTAGCCACTGTTGTTTTATCTATTTGCATTTAAACACTGGCCACAGTCCTAGAAGCACCAAATGCTTGAGACAGATTTTAGTGCTTAAGTCATAGCTTTAAAGTCCTTAAATAATCTGACTGAAATCAATAGGAGCTTAATGTTAAATCTGCACTTTTCTAGGAGGGCAATCACAATGCTCAGAAGCTAACAGGACTGACTTCTGCTTCTTCAGCACTCACATAAATGTCAACAAATTCAGCACTGCATAGTGACAGAAAGGAGGTGAACAAAGCCAAGTGTTTCTGAAAAAATGGTTAACGGCCCAATTTCTGTGTTACACATCTGTCACAAAAAGAAGAGTCAGGAAGAAAAGTTTTTAATATGCAATTTCACCCTATAGTGTCTGAAATCATTACACTTTCCAGAAAAGAGGCCCTTCTCATCTTACATCTTTAAACTTCAGTCAGCATAGAAATTCAGTAAAACTGCTTTAACACATACTCTTTGTGCTCTTTGCTCTAATGATCTTAAAATTCAGAGAGAAAGGGATTTTTTGTCAAATAGCTGGAACCTTGACAATATAAGGAATAAATAGGCTACTCAGCCATCTTTTTTTTCAAATTCAGTGGTGGCAGAAAACATTTCCTATAAAAATCCATTTCCAACTTCCCTATTTCTTCATTCTCCTGTATATTAATTTTTCTGGTTTTGGACAATTGAGAAAGTCACTCCTTTGGGAACACAGAGTGACTCAGCACTTCCTAATGGTCTAGCAAAGCTCTTTTTCTCTTGTTGCTGTGTTTCAAATTTATATTTCTGCCATAAAGTCATAATAGTCTGAAGAGCCAATTAAGGAAGAATTAGCAAAACTCCTGCAGGCTTTTGTGGTATAGAATGAGGCTCACAGTCAATGCAGGTTTATAACTACTCCCCTAGTCCATATTCATAGGGATAGGTACATTTTATGGTGGGAGGAAGTGACCTAAATGGGAGCCATTCTCCAGCAATGGCAAGCAAGCAATTGCTCCCTATAGGAGTGACAGAATTCCAGATGAGACACAACTTCTCTGCTATGAGCACATGTCTGGCATCTGATTATACCTCCTAGAGACTGAGGAGCAGAGACTACTCACTGCACCCAGGCTCAAAGCTACATCATTCTGGGCCTGCTTTGTACTTGATGGGGACCACCCAGAAAGGTGCAGTTAAGCACAAAACTCCGTCAAACAGAGATCACAGAAACAAGTACATAAAAGACCATTTGGTATTAGAATTGACACTAAACTGGTCAAAAAAAGGCAACTGTACCATTCAAGGCTGAATCTGGACCAGAAACAAGTTTTTTCTTCACGTATAGTTTAAAATGCACATACTAGAGAGATCAGAATAACTGAACTTTTCATCAAAAAGGACCAAATTTTGCCTATTGCATTGAGTGCAGTTCTGCTCCTAAGCACCTGTGCAACAGCTAAGTTCAAAAATCTGCATAAACCCAGTAAATCATAGTAAGTTTCAACCATATTTTTCAGAGGGACAAATTCTGTCACTGCCACAAGAGCCCCTTTCCCCTGTGAAAATACCAGTTCAGGCCCCAACACTGATCTGCTGTTACTGTCTTGCAGAAAAACGTACCCAAGGGCTAGTCCTTCTCTGAGAGGAAGGGCTCATCTTCCTTAAGACAAGTGCCCTCACTGTCACCAACAAACAATGTTTCTAAAAGGTTTCTTGCAGCAATGTCTTATTAATGCCTGAGTCACTGAAAAGGCCCATTTGGAAGTTTCTCTTAATGACATCGTCCCTACTGTGATGCTCATTATAGGACCACTTACTTCAGATACTGGTAGACACAGTATAAAACTTAGCAGAAGCTCTCTTATTGATTACTCTCACACATCAGACAGCTTTTCACAGAATCAGATTGCAAGAATGTCTGGCTCTGTCTGAGACTAGTTTCTTTCACAATTATTTAAGGAGTTACTTAACTTTGCTATGAACTTCAAAAAATGAAATGTATTAGCAACACCTTAAAAATAAAATGTAGTATTACTTATAAAGTTCAAATTCCTAATTTTCTTCCAGCTACTTTTACTTCCTGTGGACTCTGAAAATCTTCAAGGACTGCTCTGAAAGTCAAGGTCTTATTGAAAAAATAATAGAGCTACATCTGTATGTGAGGTTTTTTAAAGGCAATGCTTTACAGAGTTAGAAGTGGTTGGTTCTTTGACTTAAGGCATGTCCTTCCTTTCACATTACTTCCTACAATTGTTATTTGCATTGCAGTAGTTTTAAGAGACCCGGGTCAGAAAAAACCTCCCTTCTTACATACACTGAACATACTCTCAAGAAGAAGAGGACTCTCTAAAAGGGTTATGGCACAAGAGCCAGCAGGACAATTCCCAGCTGCAAATCACCATCACAACAGGATGCCCAGAGAAGGGCTCATCTCTCCTCTAGATTACACGTGTTTACCCACCTCTGTCTGAACATCTGCTTCCCCAGGAGCAGAGGTGCTGCTGCTGTGAGCAGACAAAGGTGGTGCTTGGTTTCTGGCCAGAAGCCACATGCTTCAGAAGAAAGGTCTGACCAAGGGCAAAACCAGTAGCTGTCACCTTTACACACCTACAAACTGAGAATACATCTTACTTTCCTACTTCATTATATCATGGAAAAATCACTCTTGAGACACTGAAGTGAATAAAGTCCAATTTCCTGCCTCTCCCCATAGATTGACACTGATATCCAAGATGTGACAGGTTTCCAACTGTGATTTTTTGAGGTTTAGAAATTAATCTTTCTCCTCCTCCTTTTAACTCTCCATCCTTCCCCAACATAAATATTAGAGTAACTTGAACTTGCACCATTTATTTTTTCTTCCCTTAGTCATGGGATTTCAGGTCACCTGTTTTTGCAAAGCTTACAAGAACATTGTATCTCAAACTCCTATTGGTCTCACAAGTCTGTTTTCTGCTTGCCTAAAACAAAACCAGGTCAAAGCAGAACACCTCCCTCAGAGACCTCTAAGACTATAAACAGAAGTTTGTTTATCTTCTAGTAATAGTAGTGTATTTTCAGCATGCTACAGGATCACTTTAAATCTAACATCTCAAAATTGGTGGAGAGAAAAGACAGTTAAAGCAAAACCCATCGTGTTACATGTGGTGAGCTCCACTCAGCTTTGACATCCAGTTTTATGTTTCCCCTACAAGAAATCCAGTTTGTTTTCAGGAGACGAACTCAGTCCTGTGTTAGATCTCAGAGTAAGACAGCAAGACCATTAGCCAGTCTAGAGAGAAGTTTCCTAGGGACAAGGCACTCAGGCAGAAGCCAACTGCATTCCAAACAGATGGCTGCTTGTCTCTCAAGCTCCAACACCGGATCAGTGCACTTGCCTGATGCTTTGAGGAGGAACTCCTTGTTCTACAAGACTGCAAAGCAAAAGGCATTTGGGAGGGGCACAGCTGAAGAAAACCAAATGCATGGGATTATGAACTCCAATAGCTAGAGAACAAGAAAGCAGGGTATATTGCTTTCTTCTCCTATTCTTCTGTGCCCACTCTCACTCTTCAGCCTTGTGAGGTTCCACATGGGATTGTAGCAGGAAGGTGTGTGACTAGCCCAGCCAGTATCCTCATTTCTGCTGGCAGAAGCCTCAAGTACATTGACACTACTGTTCTCTCCTTTGCAAAATACAGATGATATATGGGACTGGGTGCTTGATAATCCCTTGCAAGGGTAGGACGCAAGGTCAGCAGTGGGATGGAAGGTCAGCAGACAGACTGAAGGGAACAGCCTGGCTGTGGAAGAGAACACCTGTGCCCCCACAACAGGAGAGATCCCTGGCCCATTGACTACACACTCAATTCAGTCCTAACTTCAATGAGACCACAATAAAGAACTATCTCCTGTCACTGTTTCTCCAAATACCGATTTTGAACTTTTTGATTAAAGCGCATGAGATTGTTAATTGCTGCCTGTGAGCTTTTGAAAACTGAGAAGCACTGCAGCCAAGGGCAAGGTTCTGTTCCAAAGAGGCACTTGACAACTTACCATCCAGAGTACCCCAGCAAGCCACACTGCCCACAAACATCCACTTCGAAGGCATCACTTGAAATCATCAGTCTCTCCAATAAAAGCATGCTGGCTCCATATCCTATCAAACAATCCCGCTCCATCTCTCCAAGACGTAAACCACCATCACGAGATCGACCTTCAGTTGGTTGCCTTTGAAATAAATATTTGAGAAATGTAGTAAGTATTCCAAAACAAATATTCCATGACTCTAGGCTATCTTCAAACTGTAGGAGCAATACAGGATTGATAGACTTTACAAACCACAGCTGCTGATCTCACGAATGTGTTGCTCCTGCACCTGCAATATGATGCAGTTCTGTAAGAGGCAACTGCAGCATCAGGCCACAGCTCTTTACCTCTCAGAATGCAGCTGAATAAGTGAAAATAAAAAGATTTTGAAGAGTATCCAAGACAATCTGGACACAGATTTGGCACTCTTTCTTGATAAGACATTATCATTTGTAGCTAACAAAATGAAACAATATTCAGCAGTTAATGAATCAATCATCAACCTAATGTTTCAGCTGAACTACAGCTAAGACTAATTTCTAAAATAAAGATGGTTTTGATCTGAGAGAATAGCAAAATAAGTCAGCAAACAAGTAGTACAAATACTGCTAACTCATTATTGAAATGCTATTTTTTAAAGTAACATTTATCTAGTTTATTTTTTTTTCCATGTATGAGGGTTAATAGACTCATTTTTGTGTTCTATAGGTTCCTCGACACAAGTCAAACTCTGTTGTCTGGGGACACTTCCTGTCCTTATGGCGCTAGAGGAAAATTTTAATACAGCAATCAAGTATACACTAAAGATTTTGAGGTAAAAAAATAAGGTACTGTATATAATCTAATATTAAGACTGCTTAAGCCAATCTTTTTGTTGGACACAATCAAAACTTTTAACCTCTTGTCTGTCACTCTGCAATTTCATAGTATAAGTTCTACTCTCATGTACCAGCACAATGATGTACTACTTAGGTTGCAAATATGAGGGCAAAGCATGAAACAAAAAGAATCCTGAATTACTACAGCACTAATATACTGTATGCATTTTAATGACTATTTCCATCTTAGTATATTCCCTGAAACATGACAGCAAAGAGAAAGAATTTAAAAGAAGTTACTGAGCTTCACTGCTTCCTGAAACCTCACGTTTATGAGCTGTTTCTGACACTTCTAGCAGCGTAATCCACCTAAAATATTCAATGACAGATCTGGCCCACTACTTTTGGAGTATATTTTGTTTCTATTATTTCTAACAACTGAATTTGTTACTAAAGATAATAAAAATAAGATTTTGCAAACTTGCTGCAAATCACAGGAAAGAATTTATAAAAGCCTTCAACATCTAATAATCTTTTGTAACATGTAAAAACTAAGCCTAATTACCAGACCAAAATATCTTCTGAAGATGCAAGTTGTATTTGTTTTTAGGGGAAGTAGTTTCTCTAACTCTGACCACACTGGAACCTTAAAACTAATCTGCTTGTAATTCAAATTGTCCTTTTCATTCCTATAACGGTCTGTTTTCCCACCGTTGGGAGAATGGATAGGAGTTGTTTACATCCTGATTAAACTCCCCAGGGCCCCCTCCCCACATGATGGCACCATCACTGTTCAGATGCTGTTTTAAAGGACTATCCCTGTCGTGAATGCAGTTTCTCTTCTGAAGTGCCAAGAGGAAGATTTTAAAAGCAGTTTGGACCTCCAAGGAACCAGGCATTTGCTATGGTGCTAAAAGTGTCCAAGTTGTTTTTATCTATAATATTATTTAATATAACATTATTTAATACACAAGTCTGCTTTCAGAAGTTTCACCTGGTGCTGTTCTACAGGACAAAATGACAAAATAGTTTTACAAATGTGAGCCCAAATAAAGTCTCACCCCAATTATGGCAGGATAAGACCTCTGGAAAAAGTATGGGGCCTCAACTCCATGTGTAGATATGCCATGGGTCTTCCAACAGATACAGGGTGGACATTTTTAAGGCAAATGAAATTCCATTCAAAAAATACAAAAAGCTCCCCAAACAAAAAAAAATCCAACCTGAACCATTAGCTGTTAAGTTCCACTCCCACTGTCAGTATGATCTCATTGAAAGAAAACAAATCACAATCCTGTCTACCTAAAAAATAGTTTTCTCTAAAGTATCAAGAATTTCAATATTGAGATTGAGGTTTTGAAATGAGTCTATCTTCTGCTTCCTAAGATTATCAGATTCTTCTTCCAGCTCACACAAGTTTTAAAATTCCTCATATAAGAAGTTGTTTAAAATGTTAAAACAGTACTTATAAAGCATTTGTGCTTCCCCTTTCCCACTATACACATGTACACTGCAGCTGTCGCCCTGGGCAACTAACTTCTTTCTTTATTCTAAATATAACATCAGAAAACAAAGCAAACTCTTGAAAATAAGATTGGGAATACAATGAAAAAGAGATATTTTTAATATTAAGGAAATATGTAAGTTCCTAAAATCCTCAATGCTAAATAAAATACAGTGATGCTTTAAATTAAAAATTAAATTATCTTCATTCTATTTAACTGTTGCTTTTAGAGAAAAAAAAGCATAAAACAATTAACTTCAGTGTTTTTAAGCACATTAAGAATTTACTGACACTAATTCTGCATTTTCTGTGAGAACAGTGAGTTCAGCTGAAGGGTCTTATTCCTTGTTTCACTAGCCAGAGGGGGAAATAAGTCTACCCCCATGGTCTCAGCAGATCTCCCTTGTGCCTGCTAGGGAAAACAAGTGACTAGTTTGAATGGAGTTGTTTGTTGTAACACTGATCTCCAAGAAGTGGAACATTACCTAAAAAACACTGCCTGAAGGAGGAGGGCATCAGTGCTGCAGAGCCCCAGAAGCCCTGAGCAGTGTTTGTCCCACTGCTACCCTGCAGCACAACGAGACCTGGCACATCTGTCCACAGACACACAGGCGGCAGCTCTGACAATGCCCATCAAAACAACTACACATGCAGAAAGCTTACACTGCTCTCTTGTAAGAAAAATTAAAAGCAGCTTCTCTATTAGAAAGATGCAGCAGGATTGGGTATCTGGGCAACACCACATATAGAACTGTGTTACACATTAATTGTCAACTACCCGTGGCATTGAAATTAAAGATTGCATTTCATTTCCAGTACCAGTCCAGAGGGCAACATCCTGGTGGGTTTTGACCATGTGGACAAAGAGTGCTGCTTTGCAATTCTCAAAGTCTTGTTTTAATCAGAACAATAGCTAGAATCAGTGATGATCAAGAAGCTCAAGTATTCTGCCTTATTCCAGATGGAAATACAGCTTTGCTCTGTCAGTTAGGGTACATTTGATATATAATAAAATGCATTTCAAGACAATGACAGCCAAATTCCATGTTGGAAGCTGTTACAGGATTACTTTTAAAATCAAAAAAAGAATGTTAGATGCAATCTACTCTCCAGGAAGTGCAATGGATGATAAAACAATAGTGACTATGAAAGCTGGCAATGCCGACTCTCCCAGCAGAGGCAATGGCAGTAACGAATGTTTAATTATTTGAGGAGAAAAAAGAAAATTCCTGAAAGACTAGTCAAAAGGCAGCATAAATTGAACATCCACTAGCTTTCCTGAAAGTCAAATAAAGAGCCCTAATTACATAGTATGATGCTACTGACTGAACAAAGAATTTGCAGAAAGTAAGGGATGGAGGAAATCACACAACCTTCATCTTTACATATAAACATTACATTGACTTGGTATTTAGGTTTCATTTAAATTCAGTATCTCTGAACAGCTGAGAAGTTGGGGAGGCAACACAAAGGCAGATCAAGGGATTTGGATAAGCCAAGAGTTCCAGTAAATCCTGTGTACTGTTAGCTAAGATAGAGAGTTTTCACTTTCATGTGAAGGACCAATATAATGCTTAACACACTGAAGAACAGAAAATGAAGCAAACAGCCTGTTATTTGGGAATATCATTTATGTTCATATAGGCAAGCAGCTGTGGTTTTGCTAAACCTCCTTTTCTCAATGTGGTTGATGAAAAAGTTTAGACAAGAGTTACAAAATCTTTTCATGATTTCCTTCCCAGTTCAACCACTGGTATTTATTTCCATGGAAAGCACAAGTTTAACTTATAGACAGTGTGAGGTTGGAAAGCAAAAAGGCATAGGAAATAAGCAATGAAAAGCCAAAGAGGAAGACACCTCTGTATCAAGTACAGCAGGGACCTGCCCCTCCTTTCTCTAACAGCACATCAATAGGTAGAAGCTGCACTTAATAAGAGCTGTTGCGCAGCCAGGCAAAGCAAGAATTGTGGATCTTCACATGATCAGAGGCATTAAAATAAATGAAGAATTAAAGAATACAAATCACACTTGTTATAGGGAAGAGTAAGGCTGGGATAGACATGACTGTGCTTACGTCTTAAAAACAGTAAAAAGATTGCTATGGTCAGAATCAGTACAAGTTCTGACTGGTCAAAAAGAGTACCACCATGCAGGAGGTGAGGTACAAAGGTCTACGTAATAGCCCAGAAAGACTGGCAAAGGACATTTGGAATAATCTTCACTAGAATATTCAAGATTAGCTGGAATTTAATTTTCTGGCAAGTTTCAGTAAATAATCCTATTGTGATGGAGAGAGGTGAACTAAATAACCCCTTAGAAGCATCCCGAAAGCAAAGCCTGTGCCACTAAACTCTTTTTTGTGAGCAAGGAGTATAATGAACATGATACTCCTTTGAACGTGAGTGCATGTAGACACAGATATTGGCTTTAAGGAGAAAAAGTAAGTAGCACCAGTAAAAGCAGGAGGCTTCAATTTCCCCAAAGGGTTTCTCGAAGTATGTTGAAATATTAGACCATACTTTAAAATTTCTTCCTTCTACTCACAACTGATTTTGTTAAAGAAAAATACCTACAGTAAGAGCTAAACACCTAACAAACCTCTTAAAATACCTATGATATGAGCAATTTAACAGGAAGGGCCCACAGTATGCACTGTGAATCAGAGATGGTGTTTTTACCAGCTACTAGCAGAAGTTTGAGAAGCAAACTCAAGTTTTGAACCACATAGAGCACACTTGAACAACCTCCTGCCACAGTCTACTGTCAGTGGTTTTAGTCTGCAACAATGTAATAACAGTTCATAGCATTTTGTGCTAAGTATCACAAGGCAAAAAAACCTTAGTTTTATAGCAATCAGTCAGCTGGGCACACTTCTGTATTACACAAGAGTTTTGTGCTTAGCCTGTAATAATACCTGGTGAGCACTGCTCTGGGTCCTCGAGCTCTTGCATGCATTTTATCCAACACCATGTGCTTCAGTTTCTGGTAATACACGGGACCAAAATAGATATATGCTTCCAAAGGCTCCCTGAAAGAATAAAAAGCAAACCACAGTTAGCACACATCTACCTTAAGATAGGCAAGGGTGTCACATACAGGAGAAATGTGAAACAATTTGGAAATAATGAAATAATTAGAAAAATGTGTTTGGGCTTTCTGGGCGACCAGTCTGAAATCAGGGCAGTACACTGCCAGCACCACATGCTGCTACAGCTGCAGGTACCTGTTTCAGCTGTACCAATCTAAGTCCCTCCTCTGTATCTGTACAGGAGTGTTTCAACAGTGTCATCAGCAGCCAGGAAGGACTGTAAATGTGTCAGACTCTGAAGAGTGACTTAGGGTGTAACTGTTTACATTCCTTCATAAAGGTAAGCATATATGTAAGCAAATACATCCAGCATAAGTGCTCAAAACATCCTTTTTGCAGGAGCACTTTAAGAAATCTGCATTTGCAAGAATCCCTTAGCACTTGCACACTTGGAGCCTGACAGTGTCCTCATCCACTAATTCTCCATGCACAACACCCTGAGCACAACCCAAGGGCCAGTTGGGTGAAAGCCCTCCTTGAGTGGCTGTGCATTAGCACAGCTGCCCCGGTAGCACTGCCCAGCAGCTGCATCCAGGGGACAAAGATTGCTAGCCCTGGCTGGCACTGGGGGCTCAGATGAGCTGGGTAAAGGGCTCTTGAGAACTGTATTTAGGCACTTTCATCAGCTTGAGAACATCTGTGAGCAGTACAGAGGGTGTTATGGCATTCTATGAGCTGGAGTATGGCTAAAGATTTCTGTGTTTAAAACACCCTCAACTGTAAGAAGAGTGTAAGCGCCTAAGGACCAGAAAGCAACCAGTGAAAAGCACTCAGTCTTTTCCCAGCTACCACTTCAGCACTAAGAATGACCAGATTTAACACTGATAGACTCGGCACGGCCACTAATTTGTTTGAAGGAAAAAAAAAAGAAAAAAGAAAAAAAAAGCAAAATGTAATGTAAAAACAAGCAGGAGACAAGAGTCATTACTGACATTATGCAGTGTTATTCCAAAAGTTGACTACTGAAGAAAACAATAAAACTTCAATAGACATTTGAAATCTGCAAACTTTCACATTCTTATGAAATCTGCCTTCAAATTTCATAACAAACAGACTAAGCCTGTGTAATTTACTTGGAAAAAAGTATCAGTATCCTTAAACAAAGTCTCTAAATAGGGCACTACAAAGTTGAAGTTTGGGAATGGGATTTTTAGAGCTAGATGACTTTATTCTCCCTAGGAAGCATGATTAGTCAGATTTTTTAAAAGCTACCGTGATATACCAACAGAAAGTGTTTCAAGCACCAGGATACCTGATACACAATTTATGGAACATGGAGTGAATAAGGAAAACAAAATCGTCTCTCTGAAACAAAAAGAGAAGCAACATATGGAATAAGTTGGTAGGAAAGGCAATTAAAATAAAAAGTATATTAAAAAAACTTGCAAAAGAGACCTAAACTTGCTCCTTGAGAAGGGGACTGGAAGGATAATAAAAATAGCAGGAAGGTAGGATTAAGATACATTTTGGAAGGACAGGCATGTGAAGCCATATGGTCTTTTCCTGTTCCTAAACTATCTTATGTTCTTTGAACTCTGTGTCTCAGAAGCCAGTCTGATCAACACAGCAGGAAGTTTGCAGATTAGAGTACTATGCCAGACCGAAACATTGTGTAATTGAAAGAAAAAAAAAAGAAAAAAGGAAAAAAGAGTACACACAGAATATTCCCAAGGAACAGACGCTTGCCTCCAAATCCATATTTACAGTACTATTAAAGTCAACATGAAAATGCTTATCTGATTCCAAGCATATGCAAGACTTTCTGCTGACAGAAATCTGAATTTTTTTTTCTATCTCTCAGCAAGAAAGCCTTGGTTTTAGCTTTTTTTGCCAGGCAGTAAAACTTTAGAAATTTTCATAAGTACCACAAGGGCCATTCCCATTACAGCCACACATACACTAGCAATTTTTAAAATGTGCAACCACAAAATGCTTCTAAGAAAAAACCCCACACACTACTATTTAGCCTCTTTTCTCAGTCCCACAGAGCATTTTGCAAACAAGAGAAAGTTCCTGAGCTCTGAGACATGAGAAGATTTTTCAGATGTGTCTCAACAGGATTTCCCCACTCTCCTGAAACACCTAAATCTAAAGAGCAGATTCTTACCCAGTGATCCCAGATGTTACGTAGTCCTTCCCTAGGTAGTTATAACCATGGCGAATAAGATCTTCACACACATCCTTAACTTTACTGCCGCCAAAAGCCGTTCCATAGTGAAATCTGCCATCGAGCACCCCAGCCTTTCCAGCCAGGAGTTCAATCAACTTTCCTACCTGTGAAAGAAAAGCAGAATTAACAGCCTGGTCATTGGGACAGGCACATTGCCGGACTGCCCACAGTACAAGTTAGTTAGGCAAAGTGTCCCAGATGGGCTATTGCACGCAACAGGACAAGTGGAACAAGCCCAAGAACCAGGAGTACTCCTGCATGAAGGGGAAAACTGGACTCATCACAGGGTGTGGGAACACCCAGTCCCAAGTCAGGCAGCTCCATTTCTTCCAGTTATCTGAAAAATGGGCAGGATCCCTGTGGTCTTCTGCTGTAGGAAACAGCCTACAGGAAACACCCTGACTCGCTGCAGCGCAGCAGGGGGAACAGAAGTGAAGATGCTAACAAAGGAAGAAAGATCAGAGGCTGTATGAAGGAAGCACTGAGGTCCCACAAAAAGGGCAGGCAGTGAGGTATTTAGCAGGCAATGACCTTGCAGCACAGGTACAAGACTTGCCTCAGTTCCAGGGGGGTGTGTATAACTCAAGAAGTTTTACAGGTCTGGATCTATAATTGAAGCTCCTCTCCAACCTTCACCTCACGGTCTGCCCCAGCCAGATTAGTGGGCACAGGCAATAGGGAAGGAAGAGCAAGAAATTTTCAAACACAAAGGCTGCAAGTGAAGTATTCAGTTGCATCCCTCTTAGCTTGATACAGAACAAAATGAGAACGATGCACAAAGATGCACTACTCCTTTTACAGTAGGATGTTTCAACTCAGAGCAGAGCAAGTGCATGGCATGACTGGAGAATATTCTCAGTGAAATCACACCTCAAGCTTTTTTGTCTCTAGGGGCTGATCCCCTTCTCTTTCCCTCTTGGGGGACAGTGTCTTGTGAATGGAGCAGCACCACTCACCGTCATACGCGAGGGGAAGCCATGAGGGTTCATTATGATATCTGGGCATATCCCTGTATCACAAAATGGCATGTCCTCCTGAGGAACAATCAGTCCACACACCCCTGCAGAAGAGAAAACATTTCAATTCACAAAACAGCAAACCACCAGCAGGGCTGACGCTCATCACCAGATTTTCTTTAGTGTTTTCCTCCTCCTCTCTTTCTCATGGATCACTTTTTATCCAGATTCATTACCATGACCAGTACTCCCAACCTGCAGACTAGAAGAGAGCCCTTGTGACAGGACTGGCAAAATTAGCATACCCTTACATCATGCTCCCAGTGATTTGTGAGTTAGCAAATTAGGGAACAAAGCTCTGGATCCTATTTTCAGAAGCAACTAGAAACTTCTGTCCAGTCAGACTGGAATATCTCAAGAGAGACCCAGTTTTTAAAGCTGATGCTATAATTTCCTGAAAGAAAAAAAATCAGAAATTTGGCCTCTTAGGCTATGTCTTTGGACATACAGAATTATTAATTTGAAATTTATTTATCATATATATCTTTGCTAAATACTGTCAATAAAAACACTTCAAATGGGACTTTGACAGGGCTGAGATAAGTAGGGGAAAATAAATAAAAAATAACGAAGATTTTTTCAGGCAATATCTGTTTGCTGAGCAAAGACTGCTATCAGTAAATTACAAAGTGCAATCCACTTCACAGACTGCTTTTATTTTGTCAGTCCATGAACATAACCTGTCCCTTTAAAAGTTTTGGAAGTTTTTTTCAGTCTCCATCAGTACTGGATATAAAACAAAGAAAACCCTCGAAACTCTAAAAATATTGCAGAAAGAATAAACAGAAACATGAAGACTCATTTTAAATATTCATTGTGCATCTCAAAATTTTCCTTCCAACTCTTCCAACTTTCTATAGTGAATTCTGCAGTTCAACATACTGCAGCTATAAATGATCAAGAGATCTAACATTCAAATTCAGGTGCTAAAATGCTGCTGCTTAAGCCCATACTCCTTTGAACCAAAGCTACTGTTTCAGCTGGACAATTTCTTCCAGAAGCCCTTACAGCTGACAAAGTCTGCAAGCTATTTGAGATCAGCCTGCTGCAACTGTGCCAGAGCATGCTTTGGGAACAGTCCTGGAGTGGAGGGGGCTCCTGGAAGACTGAGGGTACTGGTTACATCCCTAAAAAGGCATCCCCTGACCAGCCAGTTCACAGGGGGATATCGGCGTCTGCTCAGGAGGGAGCTCCTCTTCCACTGTCCAAGCAAGACAGGGATAGGTGTATGGGACAGTAGCTAATAGAATGAGAATGGTAAGTATGGGGGAAGGGAACAGAAAAAAAATGTGGGGGAAGGATGTGTGTGCTGTTGTATTTAGTTTTTAAACCTATTGAAACAAATTTTCATTGTTCTACTGTGATAAATCAATAACATCCTTCCAGCCCTCCCTGCCAAGCAGCAATCATTTGCTGCTGCTGAAAATAAAAAATAAAAAAACAAAAAAACCAACTCAAACCAACCCACTATCTCTTCCTTGCACAGCTTTTTTTGTCCTAAAATTTTATACATAAATACTCTGTGTATTATTGTGCATACATTCTGCCTTATTTGCACTAACATCTAAGAAAGTATTAGGTTGCATCTGGACTTAACGGCACCTGTAAGCCAAGAATTAAATCTTAGCTAACTTAAAATTACTTTAGGCTCTGAAAACCTTTTATATGCCAAGCTGGTTCCCATAGCAGACAGCCACTGTGTTGTTTGTTTTGTGTGAAAGTGAATGATAAAAGATCCATGAAATCGACACAGAAAGGCAGAACAGCAGAAAGAACTGAGGGCTCTCCATCATAGCGGCTTCTACCCTCCGCTGACTTGTGTAACAATAGGACCTACACACCCAACTGCAGATCTAACACAGCTGTGCATTTCATTAGATGAAGAGCACTAGTGACACAAGTAAATAATTAACTTATTCTGGTCCGCTGACTGTGGTTATGAGACCAGTCATAGCTGACAGATTTTAATACAAGTTAACACAAAGACAGCATAATGAGCTTAGAAGTTAAAAACAAAATATTTAGACAGAATCCAGAAATGTGATGCTTACTAGGTCATTTATAAAGTTTCTACTTTACAGAGGGGGAAAAAAAAGGGAAAAAAGAAAAGGGAAAGCTATAAAGCCTCAGTTCTAAGCTTCTGTATTTTAAAAAGTTGCTGAGCCTGTAGCAGATCTATAGCATGTTTATGTGTAGAGGACAGAGAAGCTTCTTCCTGCCCTATGTTTTAAGAAAGTTCATTCAACTGTTAAAAAAGCTGAAAGATACCTTTCCTATATACAATGCCACTTCTAAAAGTAAGTAACTGCAATTAATTCAAAATGTAAACTTGATTTTATTTTGCAATTGCTTGCTTTCGAAAGTTCTTTAGAAGATTAATGCTCACAGCTCTACACTTTAAGCTCCTGAATTTGCTACTCTTTTTTTCTGCAGCAGAGCAGTGCCAGGCAAGCCAATAGCTGCAAAAAAGTGACCAAGTGAATTAATCCATGTAAGTGGAATTATCACTTGCAATTGGCTACTAAAACAGTAAAGGAGAGGAGGCTGAATTTAAAACTGTCTCAAGTTCCAAGTACGAACTTGGAACGAACTGCATTTCACAACTGAGCTGCTCAGCTACGCCCCATACAATATTCATAAATAAGGCACACTCAGACTAGGAGGCTGTTTTGTTCTGTGGCTCTTACTAGAGGTTAGTATTTCTTAATTGTTACTGATTTAGACATCACATGAAAATTGATCCCCAGCATTCATAGAAGACACATGAAATAATTTGGTTTCATTCACTTCCTTTCCCCTCACAATTTTTATATGCTGCATCTGGAATCGAGTAATACAATTTGAGACTAAATTCCATATTTCAGTGGGCCGGAATGGCTCTCACCTATACATTCTGATGTCTCATTTGGGACCAGAATCAAGTATTAACAACCAGAAAAGGCTGCAAACAAAACAAAAAACAAAATGTGTTTTTCAACGTGGATTAACAAAATGGTTATGCGCTTCAGCAAGAAAGCACCTTACAACTTGCTACATCTAATTTCTTTTCAATTTAAAAACAAATTAATTCTAGAAAAAAAAATTTGTGTATCTATTTGTAATGTCACCTTAGAAAGAAAATCAGTGAAAATGCTAAGAAATTCTTTTGCAATATAAAAAAGGAAAAAAAGTGGATTAATAAGCATGGCAGCTTAATGCAAGGGTAACAGTTTAAATTAGAATAACCTTAAATCAGACATCCACAGTGGTTTAACATGCAAGTATAAAACAGCCATAGGCAGTGTTTTTCAATGCTATTGTATGGCAGCCAATAAACGACAGCCCCCTGACTATGCACAATGGCCCCCAGCCCCACACACGCTATCAGCATCAATGCTGACAGCATCTCAAACCCATGTACCTCCACAAGGCACTGACAGCATAAAGAGCCCCTTGCCCCTGTACTTTTGTCTGAGTTTCTTTTCCTAATCAGGAGAAACTCAGGTTTCCAGAGCTGATACCTTGGTGTGGCTGCTTTTACAGTTTGCTGACAAACACGAGCACAGCCAGACTGAAAGCTCGGATCGGCGCAGAGGGGGAAGGGGGGTGGCCGGGAGGGGGCAGGGACAGAACACAACACTATGGGAAAGTTTTTCACCAGGCTACGATAAGGTGCCTTCTATACACATACATGCCAAATGAAAAAAAAAAATCATCAAATAAGTCAAAACAACCTAATATAGAAAACTAATTACTACCAGCAGGAGGGACATTAGAGACCAAAGGAGACGATGTGAATAGAAGCAGCAGCAATACCAGTTTCTATCAGCAAGATAAAAAGAAGTGCATTACTAAACGTGCTTGTTTACTCATTCTAATGATATGGTGGTAAAAGAGCTAAAACTGACTTGAAAGGCATCTATTTTAGCTTTGCCAGATTTGCCAGAATTTGGAAATACTCTTGAGGAATAAGACAACATCACATAATTAAGCAAAGTTGTAGCTGTAACACAGCGCTGTATGTTACGGACGAGTGACAGATTTGCAAAAATTAGTAAGGCTAAACAACGAATGTACAGCTGCTTCAAAACTCTCTAATTACATACTGTGTTGGCTAACTAAGCATAAAAGAAGTCTAGAAGAAAAAAGTGCTGCATCACATAAGCTTTGTTCAATATTGAATCATTCACTGATCTATCATATCACTTGCTACATCCCATTTGACATAAGAGGTAAAGAACAGAATTAAAATTAACAGATAAATAATGCATAAGTAAACTTGATTAGTTTTCTTATTAAAAACATCACTCTAAATGAGAGGAGGTGCTAGAAGACAATACAGTTTGTACACTGCTTTCCCATGAGCTGCTGAATGGTCTGATGTGATAAATTTGCATAGTCTGAAGCACACAAAGAGCTGATTAATTGAAACCCTTACAATGCATCTGGAAGCAGCTATTGTAAAACAATAACCATAGGAACTTTACAAAATACACATGGCTGAATGAGTCAAGAGCTTAATAAAATGTGTGTTCAGGATACACTATTTGGAAACAGAATTAGAGATTTTTATTCTGTGCCATAAAATGCTAAATCACCCTGATTTCAGAAGTTCAGTTGAGGATTTACTGAAAAGGTCAGAAGGTTACCTGTTCGCTGCTTGAGATAAAAAATGCTGTAATTTTCTTCTTAAGACAGCAAGTTAAGCAGCAGTTTTGTTAAAAATAAATACAAAGAACAGTATGAGAAATTTTAACGGCATTCTGACATTTTCTCAAATTCAATTTCTGAAGATAAAAATATGCTAAGAAATCCCTACCTTCCCTGATGCCTAATAACTACTAATCATCCCACATTCCTGCAGTCGATTAAGAGCAAATTCTTTTCAATGCCACTTCAACCATTTAATTACTATAAATCCCCTGACGTTCTATCAGAGATAAAGTACTAATTCTGACTTGTAACATGGGGGGGAAATGACACAAGTAGCCATTTAAAACTAACATTTTATTTTAAATGTTCTGCTTATCTGTACTGTACAAGTGCCCATTAAAAGGAAAAAGAAAAGTTGATCTCCACTATGAAGTTAGGAAAGCAGATGGCAGATGCTCAAACTAATAAAAATTTCAAAAAGTAAGCAAGGTCAGACTTTGGTAGATGAGAGGGATCGTCATGAAGTTTATGTAGTTAATGCAGTGAATGGATTTTGTTTTGACACTAAAGAACACGGTTCATTTAGGAAAACAAAGACCATCTTTCATGAATTTAAACTTGCTTCCTTGTCTTTAGAGTTGTTTAAGTGCAGATACTCCAGAAAGGTTTAATCCTTTATCTTAGATCTTCAGCTATTAAAAAGCTTCTGTTTGCCAGTTCAAACAATCTCTTGCTTAAATACAGTTTTTCCACTCCTCAGGAATACTGTTCAGTATTGCTGCTTAGTTCTGTGATCTACAGGACCTTTGTTGGAGGTGTTAATCCTTTTTCACATGAGAGACTGAGAAATGTTCTTTCAGAGAAGTGTTATATTGCTTTTTTTCACATCAAAGGAGCCCAACTTTTTCCTCATTGTGACTTGTAGCAAAGCAAGAGGAAATCTGGAAATATAATAATTTACTTTGTATGGAACTCGGATGAAGCTTCTTTAGCTTAACAATCCTTTTGCCTTCTGTGCTTTGAAAAGTGACTTTGCTTAAAGAATACAAGATTAAAACAACAAAATAATTAACCAGAAGAAGTTTTTTTTATCCTTCTGGAAAATATATGATGCAACATAGTGAAAACAAAGTCCTGCAGTTCAGGATAAACATACAACTACCAGAGAGGATTTATTTGTGAGACACTAGAAGCTTAATGACTTTACAGACTATGGAGAAAGTCCTAGTCCCAAAGATCTTACTGCAACATCCAGTTTGAAGATGAATATTAAAATGAAGCAAAATATTTGCATTTCAGAACACAACATAGTGACCTCATTTGTTTGGGTTTTTTTTTTCCTTCTCCCCATATACTTCTTTTTGAGAAGCCTTGAAGGACAGGCAACCTTTTCCAGGCAGCTTGGAAGGAGTGTACTTAAAACACGGACTCACGTGAAAAAAGAGTGTGGTGGACAGGCCAGAAGTGGTGACCCTTGCCAATAC
Organism: Irena cyanogastra; assembly: GCA_013397155.1. Taxonomy (NCBI): domain Eukaryota; kingdom Metazoa; phylum Chordata; class Aves; order Passeriformes; family Irenidae; genus Irena; species Irena cyanogastra. The sequence goes on from VWZV01006690.1 coordinate 2,633,669, forward strand.
CATGTTGACATGTGAGAGGACACAAAGAAGGCAGCAAATACAGAGGCAGTGACATAGATCTGTATTATTACAGAGGCCTACAAAATCTACCTACATATTTAACAGAAGGCTTTTCTGTAACAAAAGGCTAAAGCTGGTTTGTGAGATTTAATCTGTTGTATCCCAGACACTTTCTAATTCCCTTACTCTGCTTCCTTCTGCTCCAGTGACAAAGCAGAGCTTTGAAATACAAATCAATTTGGAATACAGGAAAAAGACCATCAAAAGTTTGAGTTTTGGTTTGTGTAACTGTTTACTTTGCACATATTTAATTATTTAAAAGCCACTACTACTACAATCCCACGAAATCAAATCTCATCTTCATGCATTCCTGCTAGAAAATACATATATCTCACAAAACCAAATGACAATGCAGACAGACATATGCTTTTTCTCCTTCTCACTGAACCAAGGCACTTGCTAGTTTAAGATCATTATATGTTCAAATGGCCGTATGGCAGGCTTAAAGCTAACAGTCACAAATTAAACTTGAAGGTGTAATTGCCTACATTCAGATCAAGATGAGAGAATAAATTCAGAGCTAATTAAAGGTTCTCTTAATAGAAAAAAGTTAAACTGTTAGTATTATCATTTTTGTTTCATGATTGTCTATATTCTTCTAATAAGATTGATCCTTCCCCAGTTTGATGTCAGAGGATGATACTAGATGCAATGTTAAAAAGCTAACAAAGGAGCTTTTCCCTTTCCTTTTCATACCTTTTCTCCAGTTCTGTTATTGTCAGTATTGGCTTCTTCATTGTATAGTTAAACTGCAAAACAGTCAACTGCATTGTTCTTGCCAGTGTATTTTTCTTAGTATCTATCAAATGTATCTTCTCCATATTCCTCCTTTCTCCTTATTACTGTAACATCTTTTTCTATAATGCACTACAGGGCAGTGAACTGAGAGGTTTACTGCCAGGAAGGTTGTGAGTCCTAGTAAAATGTAATAATTTGGAATATGATCACTCTCCTGATCACAAGGGATTATTGCTACAGACTGATGTATGGAACAGCTAAAGGCACATCCTGCAAACTCTGTAACACAACTGTTGCAATGCTCCCACTCACATCTCCAAAACCAAGCTGAAAGGAACACTCTAAATAATTGACGTGTTTGGCTTTTTATTATTATTATTAGTCCCAAGCAGAGATACAGGGTGGTCTGTATCAGCCATTGTAAATCTGATGCAAGGCATAATTATGGGTGCCCTCAAAGTTTCCTATACCCTTTAAGGATATCGCTTTTCATTACCATGAGATTTCCACAGGTAGCTGCCTGCTCTACATTGTGAGATGTCTTATGTGCATTTTGTCATATGAAAGGTCCTTAGCACCCTAAAGCTGTACTGCAGCCTGCCTGACACAATTCTGTTTCCTTCTGTCATTCTTCCACTCATGGTTCTACATTTGTGGAGCATGCTTGTTATTATTTTTTGGAGGGATATGAAAAAAGTTCATTTACATTCTGTTCAACTATTCCAACTGGTGCACATTAATAGCCCAAATTAGGAGAAAAAACTAACCTACTTAAAATTTTCAGGCAAATCCCTATAAATATTTATCAAGATTAACCAAGAAGCTTCTTTAATATAATTTGGAGGCTTTTAAAAAAATTACAATAAGAAAATTTGTCTTGCACAGTACTGATTGTATTATTATAAAATAACTTGCTGCTAAAATACTGTATATCACTTATAAGGAGAAGGGTTTAATTAGACAAAGCTGAAACTATCAAGAAATAGTAATTGCTCTGACAGTGCTCCTAAGTTTTTAAGCACTGCACAACTTCATTGTGTACGAGACTGAAAAAGTATTTGAAAGAGAATCTACTCAAAATCTTCCTGAAGGAGGATCTTCCCTGAGAAAAGGAAGAATGGGGCAGTTGAACATTCCAATTGCTCAACTCCTCCTGGTTGCTTCTGAAGCTGTTCCCTCACTTATCATGACTATCCTGTAAGGCTGCAGTGCAAGAGCTAGACTCAGTTTTATAAGGAAAGTCAAGTATGTAATGCTGCTTCTTTACTTTTTTGAAAGCTTCAACAGTACTGGTTCCCAAATCACTTGGGAACTCAGTGGGAATAGCTTTGTATTTTTATATCAAAAACCATCTTGAAAATACAATCAGGAAAAACATTTCAACGCTTATCAGAAGTTTCTCTTCCTTAATAACAACAGAAACAATGGAAGTATTTCCTGAGAATACAGAGATTCAAAAACCAGGTTTGTGGGTGTATGGAAAGACACTGTGGAATTACAGGGGATCTTGCAGAGAGCTGGATGTACTGAGAAAGGCTGTGTTGACTATACTTATAGATACTGCCTCAAGTTTGTGCGTTATCTGGTAACAGCTGTCACTGTGATCAGCTACTGCTTTCTGCATCCATTTTACCTCTTCTGATTGACAGGTCTGCTGTAGGTAGATGTCCTGATCCCCTAACTGGACACCACAGAAATGTGGATCACAGTGGTTAGCTCTGCATCTCATGACAGGGATGCAGCCTTTCACTTCACTTACACCTGGCCAGGAGTTACTAGGACAGGATCACAAGGGATGTATGGGCTGCAATGGAAAGGATTTGGTAATATCAACCACTTCAGCTTTCCATAACGTCTGACAAGAGACCAAGCAATGTTCTCAAGCCAAAGTAAGACCTAAAAATGTAACAAGATTACAAAATTCAGGTAAGAGCACAACAGAAACAGTAATGCAGAAGGTCATGCTTCAAATACTACAAATCTCAATTGTCCTAGTGTACAGAATGATGAGAACATGCAAAGCCTGTCCCACACTGACACCAATGGGAACAAAACACACTTTTAAGTTGGTTACAGTCAGGCTGTTTTCAATCAGTTCTTTCTTAACATCCTTTCCACACCTTCCAACTCTTTGAGATTCAGAGGACGACGTGAGACTCATATTTTTTTACATTCAGGTCAAGGGGAGTTCACTGCTGTTTTTCAGCAGATATAGAAGTAGGTTCCTGATTTTCATTTTCCTAGTAACATTAAAACTTGAGAACTGCATGCCACCAAGCAGCTTCCCAGTAGGCACTCATTTTCAGGTTTTGGTCTGAAGATCCAGAGGTGCTCCAGATCATGCTCCAGGCGTATTTTTGAAAACATTCTCTTTCTTTCTGCCCTCTGCTGGTGCACTCCTAGTTGTGTTCCTGACTTGCTTCCCTTTTACACCATGGTTCTGCGTTATCTACCTGCAGTCTTGTCTTTAGAGCAGAATGTCTGCACAGACCCGCAAACATCCCATTCCATCTCTCATCTTTACTGTCCATTCAGAACCTCTCCAACTCCTCTATTGACAACCCACTGACAAATCTATCACCTAAATCCAAATTGTGACTTAAAAAAACCCCAACCTAACCTCAAAAACCCTGTACTTGTTTAAAATAGGCAACTACTGTATTTTCCAGATTCATAGATCAACCAAGAGCTGTTTTTGTTAATACGTTTCTGTTTCAGAAACATCATTGCTAAATCACATGAACTTAAAAAAAAAGGATATAGCCTTCTATCACTGTATTCATAAAACATCTGAACCAATCAATGGAAACATAAAATATGTAAGTACAGTAGGCATACAGAACATGAATTTATTTTAATTAAATGCGTCCTTTACCTTTCTGCCCATGACGACTGCTAAATTTATCTCCAATTTCTGGACGTCTGGTTTGCCTCAGCAACATTTTGATCAAGAAAGCATCCTCTGCATTTGATGAAATCATTACTTTTTCAATGTAAGAATCAGTGGCACCTTTGTATCTAGTAAAGAAGCCAAAACATTGGTTTTACTTCTATGAACCAAACACAAGTTACAGACAACTATCTGTGTCTTGGTAAGCTCCTGATGAAACTGTAATCTTTATGGAACTTATATATGAGGAAAAAGTATTTTATGTTTTTATATATATTTACATACAAGTTCCAGAGTACAGCATGTTTCTGGAAAAGAAAAGTTTTAAGACCTGCAATAGAAACTAACAGAGAATTAAGCTGAACTTGTAAAGGACAAGGCATGTTTTTTTTTCACACAGGCTCTTCTTGACAGCAAAAGCTTCCTCATACATTGCCAATTTCTTGATCTTCAATTAAACAAACAACAGCCAAATATAGTTACAACTGAAGAAGGCAATTTTCTTGAATTAAGCATTTTCTCAAACACTTTTCCTTCATGTAATTTGCCCAGCTCTGAAGTTACATTGCAACATACGTTACTGGCACATCCTTGTACTGCGGCTGCTGAGGCACACTGCTTCCTTCCAGAGGTGTCTGGGTCACAGTTGGCATAGATTTGTTCACAAGGACTTGCTTATTTTCTACTTTTTCACCTACAGAGAACAAGAAGGAAAAGCACCATGAAAATGTATCTGACTGTGTTAGAAATACATTTTAAGCTTTTTTTTTTTAAAAAAGTAAGGTGGAATACAAACTGGGAGAAACACGCCCAAGAAGTATGCTCTGTTGTTTTACTAAATATTGAATGGCAAGGGAATCACTAAACCAGTTTTCATTGGTACACCAAAGCAGAACAGTTTGCATGCTGGGTGCACTGTGAGAACAGCTATTCAACATACCCTGGGAGAAAAGTCTGCACAAAAGCATCTGAAGTCATCTGCTCTAAGTATGGAGAAAATTAACAGGGAACACTTTATCATGATTGAAGTGACAAATTTTAGAAATTCACAACTAAATTTGGGATAGCCCATCACTCCACAATGAGCTGTGCAAGACTACTGTCAGTCTCTCCTTGTATTTACGTATTTCTATATAGCTTCTCCCTGCTCCATTCCCTTATCCTGCCCTTTACACTGAAAATCAGATCAGGAGGAACTGCACACCATGTATCTGCCTCCCAATTCCTCCACTGAATTACACTGATCTTCAGCCTGTGTCTCTTCTGTCCAAATGAACTATCTCAAATAGGTTTTTACCTACCTGCTGAGAACAGTCTCAGTCTGGAGTCCAGCCCAATCCTATCTATCCTAATACTTCAGAAGATTCTTTCCTTTTTTTTCTTAATTAACTTTGAAAGCTCCATTGTGATGTGTTAAAGACTAAAACTGACCCAATTGTGTTACTGTAATGGAATTAAGTTTAGTGCCCTTTAAAACACCTTTCTTACTAGATCTTAGCAGATCTGTTAAGCCATTTCCTAACTAAAGGATGACAGTATGGGGGGATTTTTTCCTCAAATTTATTACCACTGGAATGTTATACACCTTTCTTTACACTTCTACTTATTTTTCTTATCTCCCTCTAAACATCTTTCTAAAGTGTTAAAACCATAAGGTTTTACTTCCTCAAACAACTGCATTAACTGACATCTTGCTAGGAGATTTTGATGCATGAAATCAAAATAATAAGGAGTCTATCTTTAAGAAAACAACAGTTCATGACAAACAGGGACAAACTATAGTATTAAAAGCTTGCCAGCTTGGGAACATAAGAACACAAATTCTAATGCTTCAGTAGATTCACATTATTAAAAACTCTCCTACTTAAAGGTAAAGTACTTTTTTTGTACTTTTTTCATGTACAAAAATTCCCCCAATGACTGGTAACATGCTGCTTTCAGGAACTAACTTTTTTTAACTTCCCATCACAATACTGTTATCTTAAGACAAAAAAACCTCCCAAAACGCTAAGTATAAAACAAGGCACACAAGAAATAGTGACAGAACCTTAATTTCCACTTTGACTATGAACATGCCCTGAGTGAACATGCAGTTTGACCCACCTGGAGAGCAGATACCATCAGCATCTAGAATCTCATGGCGCCAGATTGGTTTACGGGTAGCTGCATCCAGCATCGGCCCCATCACTTTATCAAACGTCTGATTGGTGTAACGCTTCAGTGTACACTTGGCATTCTTGTACACAAGACACCTTCCAAAACCTAAAATGGAACACAAACTCATCTGCCTAGGAATTCAAAAATCCTTTGTAACACATGGTCAGGATAAAATCTGAGCTGCGGAATATAAAATGTTCTATATTAGTTAGATTATTCATTGGCTTGAATATTCATAACGTTTTACATGGATACCTAGTGGTGCACAACTTAAACATCAGATCGTGGACACTCCTTTTTTTTTGGACACTGGACTACAGTCCAATTCTGAACTGTGCTAATCTGCTTCTGTATCTCTGCACACACACGCACACATCATTTCTCTTGAAATCACTGAATCTCTTGAATAATTTTGGTGGTCTCCAGGAAATTGTATCATGGGACTGTAATAGGGTGAGAGGGGCACCTCTTCCTATCATGAGTTCTAAGAAACGTGAACTTTTACTCATGCCTGTCACTGGCATAAGCTAGTATACCAGGAAAGTACTAACTGACTTTTAGTATAATCAAGCCATTATTCTTTTCTTCTTCACCTGAAATTACATATACTGTTATAAAATAAGTGGAGTTTAGATGAGAAAAGTAGTATCTGTGGAATTTCTCTCCAAACGGAGCAACTAACCATGATACTAAAGACTTTAATCACATTTAGAATTACAGGGAGCCAAGAACAAGGCTTGCTAATAAACCTGTGTTATTTTAGCTCATTTGAAAGATGGTTGTGGCCACATACAGTACATCTATATCTTCAGATTATGTCAAGTAATTCCTGACAAGCACCACAGCTCTCCCTGTAAATGCTACCAGTCTACCAAAAAAAGAAAACATTCCGTTTTAAATCATGCCTGTTGTTGTTTTAGAAAAGGAGGCATAAATTAAATGCAGCAGACATTAATGCCAAAGATACATGTCTAGGAATACTATTACTGCTGCCTAGCAACTACGAGGAAGGGAGTTTGGGGAGGGAGGGGGAATAAAGTGATGGAAGAATCTGATTTTGGCCACCCGAAACTAAAACCAGCTTGATCACTGCACTATGCCTGCTCTCAAAGGAATTTATTGAGAAAAGGGAGAGAAGAGAGACTAAATTTTCAGGCAACTCTCCTCCAGCCCTCAGCATCAGTAACATGAAGTGCTGAAGATGTGTGGAGAGAGTGAGATAGGCGAGACCTACACACACGGGTCTCTGTTAGTTAACCTGCCCTTTGGTGCTTGTGTACTTTTACTTAAAATACACTGCACCACAGAGTCGGTATTATTTTTTAAGGAAGCAGATAATTAATTTAGCTCTGGATAAACACTAAATTATTTTGCTTTAGACAATACTATTATTTACTCTCAAAAAGTAGGCAATACTGCTACTGCTCCCTCAGAACACCAAGCTCACAAAGACACAAACTGCCTCAGGTTCTATTCCTCTCCTAAATACATTCACAAACCTAATTTCAACTATTGCTTTTGTTACTGGTGGAAATAATGAGACCTCTCTGTTAGTAATGAACAAAGGCAAACATCTAAAAAGCAAGCCCAACAGAACTGATTAACTCATGCCTTAAGTTTTTTGTAAACCAAGTATTCACACTTTTTTATTTGAGGTCAGAAGTCAGCCATTTTTTCTTATAATATCCAGACTCGGAATTTTATATGCATGTTGGCAACTTCACCACACTATTGTATGTACGGAGTTACAATCACTAATCATACAGAAAACCAACAAAAGCATTCAAAGCAGTTTGGGAATTCAATTTCTTAACTGGAGATCTAATGCTCATAACTGCAATAAAAGTTATTACAGGATAACACTGCAAGAAAAAGAGTTTATTAGAATATATACTGGAACACACACTGGGAGAAATGGGAAAGAGCTGATGGATCTTACCTCTGTCCAAAGAGGCCTTATTTAAGACAAGAGCATCTTCAATATCATAGCCACTGTAGCTCATCACAGCAACTGTGGCATTCTGTCCAGCAGGGAGTTTCTCAAAATCTATCAGTTCTATTGTTTTTGTTTTTACCATTGGCTTTTGTGGATAGGCAAGGAGATACATCAGAGTATCTATCCTGTTTCTTTGATTGTATCCAATAGTACCTGCAGGTAAAAAAAAAAAAAAAAGCAGTGAACATTAGTGAGTTTTCTACAAGTGTTTTAGCTAAAAAGTTACCAAAATGCAAATTAATTAAAATCACACAGAAATTCTTCAAGAAAAGAAAGGGAAAAGATAATAAAAGAATTAAAACCATAACGATTTTACATTATTATATTTAAATAAATATGTAAGTAGTTTCTTAATTTAAGCTCCCAGAAAGAATTATTTATTTTCTCTTGAACAGAGAAAACCTAAGCATCAATATAAAAAGAACAACAACAAAAGAAATAAAAGCCATTTGAATAAATATAAATAAGATGATTTTTTAAAATCACAACACTGAATCCTGCAAGTATGAAGTTTGCTTTTATTATTCTCATAGCCACTGGGTTTCGATTTTTTTCGGGAGTTCAACTTGTGTTTCAGAGACCTGATCCAAAATTTCATGAGAATCAACAGAAAGACTGTCACTGAGTTCAAGAGAAACTGGATCAAGCTCTTCATCTTCAACAACATCTTTCTTTTTTGGGCAATAAGTTCAACAGCAGCCTGTGTTAGAATGGGACAAACTATTAACAAAGCATACCACTAGCAGCAGCCAAGAGTGATTTACTTTCTAAAACTAGAAGCACCATTGATAGAAAGACTACAGTAGAAGTCCACCTCTATATTTGTCTTTTTACATGAAATTAATTTTAAATTTACAGTTCAGAATTCAGCCCTTTGTATAGACCTCCCAGCTTGAGACTGAAATTTTTGGCCCTGTCCCATCAGAACGCCAAAGTGTCTCCTGAAATCTGAGGAAAAAATAATTAACACCCAGCAGGGAAACACAAACCGTTGTGTAGCAGAACAAAAGTTAAGGCAATCATATGTTATTAGAGTTTGCTGTACCAGGACTATGCTATGTCTCTAAGCAATTAAGAAATTACAGTCTGAAAAGTTAACATTTTAAAGTTTTGAGTGCTAAACATTCTGCAGTACCTGGTTCTTAGGATGTAAGTCTTTTAAAATCTTTCCATTTTCTCCTGCAGTTTCAGAGCCTGGCTGCTTTCTTGGAAAGGTCAAGGCAGTCAGTGTATAGGGAACATTTCCCACGGCCAGGAAGCACATCTGAACACAAACTCGCTCACTGGGGAGGTCAGCTTCACATTTTACATGTATCTACCTGCAATTCCCATTTACTTAAAGTGTCTAGAAAATCAAACTCTAGAACCAGGCATTTCCAAAGACCTATCCTGTCCCTGGCACCAGGCTTGCTCTCCTAAACCACAACAGGTCTACCCTTCCTAAGGACAAGAAAGGAGAGATAGCTCAACAGCTACTGTCTGAAAATGAACTGTTACAGCTGGCCTGGACTTTCCCAGGTTCTAGAAAGTAGATTCAATGACACAGGCACAGCACTTTCAAATGACAAGAAAAATCTGGTAGAGTTAACAGGCTTAACTTGTCTGTTGCTTTTAAGCAGTTGTTTTTCTGTCGTTTTCTTGTATAAGGAAATGAATCATCTTTGAACAGTATTTTTTGTCTCCAGTAAGACACAAGCTGGTAGGGCCTGGATTCCTCAAGACTGAAGATCTTTGCAGTCCCACCCTGCAAGGCCCACCACCTGAAGGCCCTACTGTTTCTGATATACTCTGAGAATTCAGATAGACATTGCTCCCATTGTACTTTTGACTCAATCCCCCTGGTTTCCCCAGTATACGGACAGGAAAATATACTTCCAAATTAAAAATTTAAGAGGTTTAGACCATTATTCCCCTCTGCATCTAGAATTTGTGTGCTTTCAGGATAGGTTGCAGTGAAGCTCAGCTTAAAGGTTTCACAGATAGGTACATTTTCCTGATGTTCAGAGAAATCTTTCCAAGACAAAGTCATGCCAAACTTAACTTTCAAACTGCTTTCAATTTTTTTCTCTTCTGATATGGTTATACACTATAGCTGTTATGGTCCACTAGCTAGGGATGCTAAGACAGGGTGAAGTCTGGAGCACCAGTTTTATCTTTTACACTTTAAGGGTGTTCTTTACACCCCAGTAACAATCTGTGGAAGTCCCCTATATACCAAAGATTTCAGATGACACTTTTACATATTTCAGGTAACACAAATGATTTCTCTTCAGGTGTTTAACGTATTTCAAAACTGTCATTTTTATCAAAGGTTCAGATCAGCCTAACAGAACTGCTACTGTCTAGGAGCCAGAAGCAACTGACATTACTGAGATTCTGAGCCTCAGTAATAAACTATATTCAGGCTATTCTTCAGGAGATGAATGCTGTATCAAATGGAAAACATATACATATATATCAATGACAGATACCCTAATAGGAAAGAAACTGGTTAGAGAGTGATTCCAGAGCACAAATGAAATAAATTAGCCAAAAACCATGCCATATATCAGCAATATTATTCCTAATTGCTAGGATTCAATGGTTATACAAATAATCCTTTCTCTAAACTGGGCTAACAAACCACAGCCTGAAACCACAATCTGCTTATTTAAAATAAAGCAGCAGCTCTCTTCAGAGGACTGGTGAGTTGGGACGAGCCCACTGTGTGGGCGCTGAAATGAAGGAAGTCACTAGCTTTATTTCTGTTTTCTCTCTGAAAGAACAGAGCCCTTGTTTGCTCCAGCCAAACAACTAAGTAAAAGCAAAGTATAATTAAAGTTCACCATAACAAACTCTGCTCACAATGACTCGCATTTATAATTATCCCACCAGCAAGAGCCAATTTTTTTCATTGGTAATTAGCCCTGGTTAAAGCAAAACACACAAGGTTGACCTGGATACAACGACGATAATTTTCTAGCTTTTCTCAGTACTTGATATGTTGTGAATGCACGTGTGCATTCTTTCCTTTTTTTCCGTTTCCTGACAGGTTTTTTTTCTTTTTTAAGTATAATTTGAGTATCCTTTAATGTGAAATAATCACTACAAAAACACTATCTACTGATATTTAGCATAAATGAGGCAGTGTTATTCTGATGCTGAAAGTTTTGAGAAATCACCAGAACAAACAGTCAGCTAAAATAAGCATTAATCCAATTCTCTGGTGTATCACTTACAACAACATTAAACTGTACAATCAAAATTAACAAGGATACAGAAATCAATCTACTTGAGCCAAAATGCCTATTACTGTCCATGTCAAGAAAAGAATTGCTGTAATTCTGTATTTCCCCTGTTTTCACCATGGATTTTCTATGATTCTGTCCTTTTATATGAGCACAAAGTAAGAGAGGAAGAAGTACAGTTTTTAAATGCTGCGATAAACCTTGTGCAGGGGGCTCCGAATCAGCTCGGACAGATTGTCACAATACATGCATCAAGTGATCTGGATGTTAAAGTGTCAGAAATGCTCCTTTCAGAGTAGAAAGATTAAGGAGTGGGTTAAAAAGATTATGAGTAAAACGTGTGCTGGGGGGAGCTCATTTCTGCCTCAGCACTTCTGTGCCTACTACCAAGGAGAGGAGAGGTGTCAAAAGGAGGTTGTGACACAGAGCACAAACACTCCTCAAAGAGCAGTGGCAGAACAGAACTGCAGCCACAGTGCACCCAGATCCAGCTGTGATGACCAGCAACAGCTGGTTTTGCTTTGAGGTTTGTTTAGATTCTGTGCCCCTAGGCTAGCTGTACAAAATCTGGGAGGACTCTGGCTCTCAGTTCACCAAAGAACTTTCACAACTGTCAAAATCCCCCACGCAGCTCCTTGAAGCATATTTATCTTCTCAACTCAAATTTAACACATTCAGCTGGCTACAGTACAAAGCCAGAGCAGTATATAAAGGACTTTGCTACTTCACAGAAGCAAAGCAGAAAGTACATGATACAGTAACAGGCTTCTTTTGTAATACCAAAGTTTCTGCTTCATTATAAGTTTCTACAACAAAGCTCTCACCTACCTATGTCTGTCCCCTCATATACTTCCTTTTCTTTCAGAGGTTAAAGTAAAAATCAACACCCAAATCCTCCTTTTCTTAGTCTAGAGTTGTGTTATGTCATTTGGGTTGAAGCTGCAGTGCACAGCTGGGCTGTGGGTGTACAGCTTGCTTTGTGTACCCACACCACCGCTTATACAGCGGCACATGTACATGTGCAATATGGGGGACTACTGGCAGGAAAACGGTATTTTTTCATTCTTCATGTTAGGCTTTTACACAGCCACAGATGTACAATGTGTAAAACTGACTAGGTTTTTATGTCTTAATGGAATTAAAAAGCTCAGTTTAGAACTGTTTCTCTAACTGTAGAAGCCTTTAATCTTCTTAAGTATTACTTTACCAACACATGAAATGCAAACAGTACAGACTCTTGTATTTTCATTTTAAGTACTTCTGAGATTTTAAGCTACAACTGTTAACCCTGCAGCGAAATGTCAACATTCAACTGAGGTCTTTGCAGCTGCTGTTGTATTTACTACCTAACTTCCTCTCAGTCTTAAGAGTTCAACCTGCAACATATGGTAAATAATCTATGCCAGAAGTAAGGAGTTTTATTTCAATTTAATTTTACTGAAATTCAGTTTGGTCATTAAGTGCAACTCTAGTCCTCCAACAAGATGACTCATCTACTCCTGAAAGTGAGGGTTTTTTTCAGGACATGTAACGCTCTCCAGAAGAATCATGACTATTTTAGGACCTAACACTTGCCAGGGACACTAGATTACAGACCTCATTCCAATCTCTGATGTCTACTCTGCACTTACTTGTGCTTTCACACCTTTCCTTAGCTTGATGATGTTGTTTAAAAAAGGAACTTAAAAAGAAAAGACTGTACAAAGCTGCTGGCACAGCCCTGTGATGTGGTCAGAGGGCGCGGGTCAGTGCTGACAAGCACAAGGCTCTCCTATCCCAGTCTGAACCCCAGGCTCCCTCCACTGCTCCAGGTTTTGACAGTCAAGGCAGTGACACAGAGGACTTAGACATCAGACTTTCCCCATGGCAGTGTTGGATGAGGAGCTGCTCTGCCATTTCAGCATGGAGAAAGAAAGCACTAAAGGTGGATGGTAACTTAAAGGTTGGGGTTTGAAGCACTATATCACATGTCCTCATAAAAATAAACAGAAAAAAGTATGTGCAATGTTTCAGGAACATCCTCTAGGCTTCATCTGATCAATAAGTGTAGAGAAAAATCTTCTCTGCCCCTACATATTGCCACTTATGGTGGCTTTTATGTAAGCAGTTATTACAAAAAGCTTCAGGTGTTTGCAGGTACTTCAGACAAAGCAAAATATAGCTCAAGTCATGTGCCAACTTTTAAAATTTACTTTTATCTAGCTGCTTATTCTTTGAGTCAGGTGTTTTGTCATAACAAACTGAAACAAAAGCTTTTTTTATTGCTCAGGATATTCAATGGCTTTTGTGTTCCTAGCGTCAGCAGGAACGTCAGAGGATTGTATCCAAGGAGCTAAATGTGCAAGACCTAGGGTCAAAGCAGCTGAATACACCAACCTCAGAAAACACAGACAATGAATTGCAAATGACACTCAAAACAAAACGGGGAAAAAAACCTTCACACAGAAAACTACAAAAGAACTCCACAGATACTGAATTGGCTTTCTGTACACACTGATCCTGCTTAACTGTGTGTGGTAACTAACCAAACCTTCTGAGACTAATAGTCATAAAATAGAGACTCAGGGGTGGGGGAAAGATAATGGGATGGGGGAGAACTGTAAGGAAAAAGATTGCATTGCTCCTCTTTCCACCCACCTTTTTTTTTTTAAATTTAAATAGAAAACGTGCATCTTGCTATTTTCTGTTTTCATGCGCTCAACATGACGGCTCAGCATAAGGCAGTTACTTTGCTATTAATTCTGCTGCAGAAGTCTCACAAAAGGTGTAGTGTTTAAGCTTTGAACACACAGCACAAAATAAATGGTTTAGTAAACCTAACTGAAGTGGCAGTTTCTTCGTGAGACAGACTTGTGCTACTGTAGCTCCCAAGTTGCAAGCAAGCCATCAATACAAGCCACGAAAGCAGCCTGTAGAGCACCAGCCTGAATGCAGCTGTCTGAATTGATGTATGACTGCTCAGGCTCCTCTGCCTTGATCACAGGCCATAGACCTGGACACTTTAATGCTGGTTTCGCTGAGTATTACAGAAAGGATTAGAACTTAACTGCTGTCAATTACCCCCAGCAGCAAATCTACAAACCAGTTGGGTTTTAATGACCAGATATGACACTGTCAAATTAAATAATAAGTAATCAGAAAATTAATTTTGTTTCAGTACTCGCCCTCTTCACCCAAAACAGCAAAAGCACAAAATCTACACTATGGCTGTGGAAAATGTTTAAATTACTAAACACTCTCTTTCACTTGATTCTTCTTATTCTCTGATATCAATGTTAACTATGGATAAATTTATTTTTAGGACACTTACTCAACCAGTCAAAGAAATGCTCTTTAATCTGTGCTCTGTCTTTCTTTGTGAGAACACTTTTTAACTCTTTTTTGTCTGGAAGCCCACAGCACACTGCAGCATAATGAGAAAAAAATCCCCACTCTGGCAATTCTGCAGATATGTTGAAAACTTGGAAGTCATGATGACATCCAAGTGAAAGTCATGATGATTTCCAATAAAAACCCAATAGAAAACATAGAAGTGTCCCAGTTTATTAAATTTTTCTTTTAAGTGTTAAGAACTCCAGATATAGTCTTCATTAACTAAAACTGACTGGTACTTTTTTCACATTAATCTTTCCAAGTTTCAGAGGTAAACTCTTTTTTTCTCAAAACTAAAGAAGTGTTCTTTTACTTTTCCTAGCAAAGCTTTTATGTGAACCAGGAGAGAAAGAATTTTTGTTTGTCACTTTTGCTACATAGCTTCAAAAACTACGTAACACTTCAAAGAGGAATAAAAAGTGAAGTCTTACCCATGGCTTGTTTCCCCATGGCACATTGATAAGTGTTTCTTGGGGACTGGTTGTGGTGAGGATATGGAATCAGCCCAGCACAGACACCCAGAAGCGTGAAAGGCTCAATCTCCAAATGGGTTGTATCTCTTAAAAGAAAGAGTACCAATTATGGCAGGCTTGCGAACAAACAACTTCAGCAGAATTTATTTAATTTAGCAGTATCTCATAACACTTCAAATTCAATTCTGTTCAGGAGAATCTAAGTCAGTAGGACCTTAAAACACGGATTCAGTACAGGACTTTTATTTTTATTACAAAAACCCAACAACTTTCTTTTGGCCTTAAGTGTTTCCACATGAAAAGAAATGAAGGAGAAATAAATCAGAGTTTATGAAATTTCATAATGGAGGAAAAGCCTCCAGATAACGACAACCTGAGGGAGCTCAGTAAGACAATAAAACATCAGTTTATACAGTAAGACCCAAAATGCCTTAAGGAATATCTTCTCATGTAATGAGAGCCCTCTGCATCAAATTACTAATCTCAGAGATCCAGAAATCCACTGGGGAGATGGAAGAAGGAAGAGCACAACAGCTTCAGGTATTAAAAAAAACTGTTTTAGTTTTCCAAGGTCAGCTATATCAGTTAAAGAGAAAACATCTGTCTCCAAACCAGATCCAGTGCAATAGGTACATGACATAATGCAAAACTATTGGAAAAGGTCTGCAAATATTTTGGAAGTGATTATGTTGTTAAAAGACAGTACTGATGAGAAGTAAAAAGACAGGGAAAAGGGGTAAAGACAGAGAGACAATTTGTTCTGGCATGAGCTTCAGAAGAGAAAGTCCATGCTCAACAAAGACAAATCCTAGCATGCATTGGGAATCCAGTGGAGAGACTAGTAACGCAGAATGGAGTGTACAATAAAGCTTGGCTGGAGCAGATATGAATTTAAATCAAGATAAGTAATTAGAAAGTGGGGAATTATGAAATACAAATGATTATAACTAAACCTGTTCAAAGCCTATCTTCCACGTCCTAGATTTTTTACAGAGAGCTTGGGTTTATGCATACACTGCTTCTCCCAGACATCTAAATACAACGCAATCTGAAGATCTCATCTTTAATGTTTGACTTTTCTTGGAAGTCTTTTGGAGGACTTTAATTATTTAAATAAATTAATTTGATTACTTAAGTTTAGGATCTTGCCAAGGAAGTGACAGAGAAGTCTTTATTATGGCAACACTCAAAAGACAGCCAAGCACTGTAAGCTAAAAAAGGCTAAGGAATTACCCACAAGCACATACAGATTGAAGACAAGTGCCAGCAGGAACTTTGATAAACAATATATGTAATACTGGAAGAATAATGAAATCTGAAAGCTGAAAAAATACAGATCTGGAAATCCTGAGGATCAAGCCAATGAAACTATCTATCAGTCCTAGAAATCTTTATAAATCACAAATACAACTGAACAACCTAAAAACCAACCACCTGCCAGCCAAAGGACAGCCTCTGTTTTTCTCCACTTGATAAAAAGCAGCTATGTCACCTAAAGCCTGTCTTAAGAAAATACTAATGAGAGAATCCAAACTGCAGTCAAGTAATTGCAAAATGGTCTCAAGACCCAGTAGCAAACTTGAAGCAGAGACTGCTCCCCCATTCTACAGAACTTCACAGAACTGCTGACAGTTTTCAAACAATAACATTAGGAGCTTGACACTTACTGATAGTGAAGTTTGCAAATTTCTTCAGAGGGTACAAGTTCATGGAAGTAGATAAACATTTGCATATAGGGTATTCAACAAATGTCTTCCTCCAGTGAGGTCAATCCTATTTCAACCAAAGATGATGCAACCTACACAGACCCTACTACCTTGTGAAGTATTCTGGAGTGCTAATGGGAGACCTTCAAACTTTACATGGCAGTTCAATTTCTGCAGGTCAAAAATGCCACTGCCAGAACCAGGCCAAGAAAGAAAGGCAACCTCACGAGTCTGAAAAGCAGAGTTACAAATGCGTAAGGAAGAAACTGAATGCATTAGAGTCAAATACTCCACAGAAAACCCCTCTAATTGGATTGGAAAGATAAAGAGAGGATACTGTAGCTAAAAGAAGCCTGTATTACAAAAGCAGGAATGTTACTGGGATACTTCAGATTGTGGGTTGTATCAGTGGCATTACCAGAACAAGATGTACAAACATGTTCACATCATCTAAAATGCAAGATGATCATCTGGGGAAAGAGGGTACACAACTCAACTATTCAGGATGTAGGGAGTGTCATTACCAGACACAAGGAGCAACGTGCTCATACGAGCCCATATGATACAAGCTCAGATACTTATGGCACAGTTAGCCACTGTTAGCACTGAAGCCAAACTCAAAACAATTGATGGACAATAAAAGAATCTTCTGAGCTTCCTGGGAGCTGCTGTGGAGTCCTTTCCTCACACTGGTCCACTGGAAGTTCACTTTCTCCTCCACTTTTAGAATAAAAAATTATTTCATGTGATACATTCCCATTAACCTTCCTAGCTGAGTCAGCTGTCCTGTAAGTTAAATTTTCAGCTCTGGTGCTTTGTGGAAGTTATTTAATTTTGGCACAAATGACAGCAATTGTGTGTGCTCTTCTTTGCTCATGTATACAGAACTCAGTCAAGAGCACGCAAGAGTAATCTCTTAAAGTGATAAAGTCTTCAAAAGCCTGGGTAGAAGCAATGCAATTTAATTAGCAGAGTTAATGCATTACATTTAGCAAAGGTTAAAGATAATTGAAAAGCTCACCCAGCTCCACTGAAATCAATGATGTATTTCTATTAGCTTGCAGGAGCACTTGACCAGGACAGATTATTTAGAAAATGAATTTTCTGTGTAAATCTACTATCAAACATTCACAGAGACAACTTCTAGCATTTCATATTCAAGCTTCAGTTTACAGGACATTGTCAGAGAAACATTAAAAACCAGTAAAAAGATAGGAGGACTTAAAAATTTAAAAGAATCTTTCCTTTAATGAGGGCTCTTTAATCACAGTCAGAAGACAAGAGTAAAAAAAAATCGCAGCAGGTCCTTCAAATATGTGGAAAACATACCAGATCTGGAAATTCCTCTGAATTAAAATCACATATCAAAAATGGTTTTAAGACATGTGGTAAAGAATACATAGAATGATGGTGACATTTTTACTGGGGCCTATTATACATCCAAAACTCAAAGGGAACATCTCATTCCAGCACTCCACTTACTTTAAGGTGGATATCTAGGATCCCTTTATAGCCAGAAAAGAAATTTCCAAACCACCATGATATGCTAAGATTATCAAATAACATGTGGAACTATTTACCTTCTGGACACCTATTGGACAAGATTATTTATGATGAGCAGCCCAATGATCAGAACAAAGAAAAGAGCCACATCCAGAGAAAGAAAGGATATATCTTCAAGTATTTAATATCTTTGAGAGTTAGTAGCAGAAACAGATCTCCCAAAATCTGAACCATTTTGTGTAACTTCCCATGGATAATTTAGGATGTGTGCAGACAGATTTCTTACCTTAGCTTTCATCTGGAGTAGTTTCAACCATTAGCAAGCGAGCAGTGTGTGCATGTGAAAACAGTAACATTATTTATATGTCTGCATTTCAGAGAGTCACCCTATGAAAATTTTTCCTGTACTAGTTACTGAATGCATACTTACTTATTGATTGTATTTTCATACAGGGCAATGTTACAGTCATTTTCTTCATTCACATCCAAATATTCAACGAGGCCTTCATGCAAGAAGTCTTCAAAATTCCTACAGATAAATTAAAAATTACACTAGAAGTACTGTCCTTATATTTCTGCAAACATAAAATACTTAAAGAATTATTAAAAAATATTAAAGGAATGTAACAGGAAAAGTTAAACCAGATAACTACTTCTACATATAAAGTTCCGTGCATATTACATATTGAACAAAAATGTGTTTTTTTAATTAATCCTGCTGCCCATTCACTGCTTCAGTCTGACAGATGAATGTTACTTACTTGAACAGCTAAATAAAATCTTCCCATATGCACTCATCGTCACTGTAAATGTAGGCAAATATAAGGATAATCATGTGTGTTTTTGTGATAGTTTTGTGAAATTTAATTACAGCTAAATTTAAATGCCTTTGTGTTAGTGTGGGGTTTTTTTAAAATACATTAACTAAGAATTTGCAAGGACTTTCAAAAACTCTGAATGTGCCCAGTTTAGGGTGGTTGATACTCTTGTGAGGTGTCTGATTTTTCAGTCAGGAGGATGATACTGCCTCAAACCTTCCACTTGCAGAAAGATGAGGCTGTGAGATGTATTTATTCTGTACACTCACCAAATCTCACTGCAGTAACAAAGCAAGAATACCAGCCTTAATTTAACTTTAAACAGAAAATCTCCAGTACAGAGACTATGAATTTATAATAGGAGAGCAGACTTCTCTAATTAGCTAACCCCAAGACTGTGAAATATTAACTAACTGAAGTATCTCCACACAGTATTTACTTGGTGAAGATGAATATGATCTAATTGAATTGTGTACCTGTAGCCCTGAGCCAGTTCTTCCATATGCTTGTTTGTAACTGCAGGCTTTTGCTTCTTGACGATTATGTAAGGCCTGAAATTAAAAAAAAAAAAAGTATTGTCATAGCAAATACTTAGGCAGGCAACTTAATTTATTCTTACATTAAGAACCCTGCCTATGCACAACCTATTCTATAAACTGTTCTTGAAATTTATTGTCCTTTAACTGATAAAGCCACATAAATAAATCAGTAAATATTCAGACCTTAGTTTGATATAACTTAAAATGTGTATCAGAAAAACCAAGACTTAAATTTTGAGGCAAAATCCATTTTTCCCCTTTAAATCATTGAACTAAAATTCTGTAAGTTTTACCTACAGATTTGGATGATGGCTTTAAAAGACTTGAGATTTCCCAAACTACAAAGCTAAGAACAGCATTTAGTACTATGGTTATTGCAGGGATTTTACAGAACACTAAGTGAACAGCTTGTGCTCAAGTGTCCACAGGCAAGGCTGCATTTTGCAGTTGCCTACATGCTGTAAAGTACAGGCATTTACTGTGGGTGATCTCCAATGAATCCATAAATTTCAACAGCACATGGATCTCTGAAGGCTTCCCTACCACACAAAAACACTGACACAAAGGATGGCATGCAAGAAGGCAACGTCAAGGGCTGTTGCTATTTGGACAAGTTGCTTTGATAAAGAGCAGCAAATAGCTACAAGATACTTGTGGAGTCCCCTCTGAAGTCTAAATAACTGTTAGAAGACTAATAAGCACTTTTAAATGGTTAATAGGGATATCTGAACAATTGCAGGGTGAGGGGTGCCACAAAGCAAACTTGGTAAAGCCTTGCAAATCCACATAATTTCCCTTGTTTTTATTTTAAAAATGGGAAGCTTTACTGACATCTCCCAAACTACACATATTAGCCCTGACTGGAAAAGTGATTTCTCTGCCACTGAATATGCCCCTACTGTGGATCTCTTGACCAAGTATGACTAATTGATGGTTTGAACATTTACTATTTTGGAGCCTCTGATGTGCCTCAAACTGAATTCAACATGCTCTGAGATTCAATTAATGAATAAAAATAGAATGCCACCAGTAGTTGTGACAGTTGCTTTGTTGAAGTGAACGCAGAATATGCACACAGCCTGTCAATGCTAAAATACGTATATATTCATTAACCCATTCTGCCTCTTCCAACCTCTGCCTATTTTGAATGAGGGCTACTTAAGGAGAAAAGAGATGCTCAAGTCTTACTGAATTTGGTTAAATCTGTTCCCGTGAAAGTCTTAGCCCAGTGCACAGAAGTTTATAGCCAGTGAGGTAATTCTGATGAGAAGTTTACCTGCACAATCTCCCTCCATCAGAGGAAATGTAGACACATCTGTCAGACAGATTTGTAGAGATGGAAACGAATTCGTTGATATAACCCGCTCGACGCAAGATCCGAAAGGTGTTGACTAATTTCTGGTGATCACGTATGACACCAAGGATGTTACCTGTTCAGAGAGAGAATAAATACCTGGTGCATCCTTTGCACATCCAAAACTATTTACAAATTCTGATCACGTGTGGTATGAGTAGAAGTACTTCCTGCTTCTTGCAAAAAATGAGTTGTACTAAAATCTCCCCTCTCTACCATGAATAAGAACTGGCTCTTTCTTCCTCTCAATTCAAAGTTGTCAGAATTTCACAAGTCATCTACCTGCATGCTTCCAAACAGCCTGAGAAACCAAATGGTGTGGTTCTTCCAGCTTTCTTCAAGTATGTTTCTGCTCAGGTGCCCATTCATCAGTTGGTGCACGAGTTAACAACTCTGAAGTCTGCAATTTCACCTGTACTGAAAGGGATTCAAGGTTTCCAAGAACAGACCAAGGAATGGCCCGGCTGCCTTGTCAGAAATTTTGAAGTCCTGATATTTTGATGTGTGTGATCACTCACAAGAGCACTAGAATTTCTCTTTTAGGTACTTAGCTCAACTCAGCTATCTCAGCAGGGCACTTCATCTCATACTTAAATATTCTGATGCATGATGAACAAACACTAGAGTAAAATTCATTTAAAGAGTCATCTCACCAAAGTAATCTTACTATATAAAATAAACATCTGTGTTCACATTTTAAAAACTTTAAAGGAGAAGACAATGGATGATAGTTTAGGGAGTTTATAAGACAACAGAAGGGTCTTT
Organism: Irena cyanogastra; assembly: GCA_013397155.1. NCBI lineage: Eukaryota > Metazoa > Chordata > Aves > Passeriformes > Irenidae > Irena > Irena cyanogastra. The sequence continues at coordinate 2,655,267 of VWZV01006690.1, forward strand.
ACAGCTTAAAGAATTTGTACTTAACAGATTATCTGCCTTCTTAAGTAGTAAGTTTAAATCAGGATCAGGTCAGCTATCCACAAGTTTGAATTTTTTAGAGATTAAACCCATAAACCAGTGGATTGAACAGTAACTTGGCTTGCCTCGCTTAGTACTAATTAATCTACATTTGGGAACAGACTATCTTGTTCTGTACTGCAAACTGAGCTTGTGAAGGAAGAGTCCAGTATTTTGGCTCTGCACTCCTCTTTGGACCATAAGATAGAAGAGAGTGCATGTGGTTTCACTGAACCTTATCTTCAACATTCTGCTACAGAAAAGCAGAGCAAAGGAATGCAGTTTGGTCAAGTGTTGCTTTTATGTTACTGGGAAAAGGCAGGGCTGAAGAACAACTACTGCTTAATTCAAGGGTAAATGGAGAACTTATTCATAATGACAGACATCACACACTAGTCCCTGGAAGTGGATGCTACTGACAAAAGGCTATCTTGAAATCACAGTTATAGTTTTAAAAATGTCAGTTTTTTGAAATCTGATACCATACCTGTTGTTTTAGAAATGCAAAAGGATCAGTTGTAAAAGAAATATGAATGTGCAGATGCAAATCACGTGTGCCAAGTTATCCCTTTAACAAGACAGGCCTGTTTTCCATGGTCTAATTTTTTTCATCACACACAAAGCAAGATGCCCCTCCAAAGGTAGTTTTAAAGAGAACAGCATTGCTAAACTTTACAAACAATATTCTGATGTTTCCTTTCTGTCTTTAAAGGCACTTCACAATGCATGAATATATATAAAACATAGAAAGATTACAGAAAACTAAATACTTTCTGTGAAGGAAGATCTGAATTTGTAAATTTATTACAATATTACATATTACAAATTGAAGTTATTTTCTTTTAAAAGTACTTTATGAATGGCACCTTCTTTGGCCAATATCTGAAAAAACAAGCAAACCTCTAGCTGAACGTACATATTTTTGTGCCTATTTATGCATGCGGGCTTAAAAACAGGGCTGAAATTTGAGAAAGCTTCCACTTCCCAGCTACACACATCTGCAGTCAGAGTTCTGAGACACGACTTCATGAAACTCAGTGTCATCATCTGGCGTATCTACTTTGCCCAACCCTATCAAATATTTACAGAGGAAATTATTTGCACGTGGAAAGCAGCATCTGCTGTTGACTGTGCTCCAAGAACTGCTGAAGCCTAACTCTCCATCAGCAACAAATCGGAGTCAAGACTGCTAAAAAGTAACATACCATTAAGAAAAACCAGGAACACGTTTGAGTATGAAAGCTCTTCACCACAGAGCAAGTTGACATCTTCAACTCCAAGATTACTGGCTAATTTAATAATTGGACCATCTTCCATATCTGTAGTAATGTGAGTCATGAGGGCAAGGTTTTTAACCAAACCACAGGCCTAGGAAAAAACAAAACCAAAACTCACTAATTTTTTCCCTTCTCTTTCTATGTGTTAATTCCATATTTGCATTTTCCTCCCCAAACTGTATTTATGATTGACAAAACTAGAAAGATGACAAAGTGAAAGAAATTAAACAAATTCATTACCCTGAAATTTTGGAGAAAAAAAGGTAGAATTTTCTGTATCACACTGAAATGTAATGCTTTAGCATTTACAAGCAAATGAAAATATAGGCACTGAAATAGATTTTAAGTTAATTGACCACGTACAACCCCATATTTCTCTCCTCAGCTACTCAGCAACATAATGGAAACACAAAATCAGGCCATTTATCAATTTTCCATGTATCCTGTATGTTCTAACACAAACATTAACATTTTAAAATGAAAAAGTATCTTACACAGTGTAACTTCATTTCAGCTGCCTAGTAAGACTAGCTCATATTGACTTACTCAGAAAGTTCACACCTCCTCCTCCTCCCCAGAGTATCTTCTATTCAGAAAATAAAAATTAAAAAAAAGGGGGAAAAAAGGAAAGCCAAGCAAAACAAAAAGACTGTCAGAATCAATTCTTTGATTGAAATATGTACAAAGATGGTTTTCTTCCCCAAGCTAGTGGCTAAAGAAATACTGGTACATGTTTCCAGAAACACTGCAGGTTGATGCTGCAACTTCAAAACAGATGGTTTATCACAGAACAAAGGGAGAGGGGTTTAGGGCTCCTCTCTTTCTGCTCTCACCAAAAGAGAGCAAGTAGTTCCACTGCAACAGTGGGACCTGTTCATGTCATTCTCATATAGCCAAATGATTTCAGAACTGTTTCCAGACAGTCTATACAGGAGAAAAAAAGCAATATAGTAAGGAGGACCAGGATGTAAACAGGTAGGATGTAAGAAGTCACACAGGCTGTGTGATCAGGCTGAGGATAATTTATCTCTCCAGAAACCTCCTCATCAGATTTATTCCTCTGACAGAGGACCACCTGCTTCAAATTAAACAGTGCCTCCGTTTGTCAGGACAAGAAACACAGAAAGCAAAATAGAAATTCCTCACCTCTCCTTCAGGAGTGTCAGAAGGGCAGAGCATGCCCCACTGAGATGGCTGTAGTGATCGAGGACCACTCACTTTCCTCGTCTTTTCAAACTGAGAGGAGATCCTGGTCATCATTCCCAGAGCAGATATGTAAGACAAGCGGGACAGGACTTGTGTCACGCCTTGGCGGTCCATCTTGAATCTCTTTAGAGACCAATTTCCCTGTAGAATAAAATTAATGTTTCAAAAGCATTTGTGCAGTTTGTCCTTGTCTTGACTCTTTCTAGTGTCTAGACAGAATAATATTTAAGGAGCTTTGCAAAACAAATGTTGCCCATTTATATAAATCAAGTTTCTAACTACCTATCTGCCTATAAACTCCTAATTATAGCATATCTGTATTAAGTATTAAAGAGAAGTTGAAACAAAAGGACTGCTCTTTCAGATGAGAGGATACTTTTGCTATTACATATTCAATCACACAAATAGTCATTTTCATCTGTCCCTCACAGGTAAATCAATACTCAAATTTAGCTAAATTAAATTATTTTGGTTTTGTTTTATAGATTTTTTTGTAGTATTTAAAAAAGAAAAAAAGGTCTTTGGAGTGATATAACACCTTTACAATAGATCCCACAAGCTTTCAGTTTTGCCATTTCCATGATTTGTTACTTTTGTAGGAAACACAGACATTTATGCTGGAGAAGTCTGACATCAAAGCCCTCTGTACTTTTTTGAAGTCTTTTGTTTTTGGAATCCAGAAGAAAAAGACTCATTGATGTGTCTTCCCAGAGAAGACTGCGTGTGTGTGTGGGAGGAGGTCTACCCAACTTCTATTTGGACTACACAAATAACGAAATGCAAGATCCATGCACATCTCAGAGGTTTTGTGTTTCAGGACTGTCCCAGGCACTCTCACTTGTGGTTTTAATTAGGAGAACAGAGGAGTTACGAGCATGTTCTAGGACACAAATATGTTTCCATGCCAAGCAGATTTAATAATCTCTACTGCAACCTTGAAATTTGGTGCTACAATTTTTGCCTTCGTGACATTTACTCCATACCCAGTTCTCAGCACCTGAAGTCAGTGGATACAGCAAGTTTCTGTCTGAAATACTATTTACTGCAGGCACCATATTACTGGTCAGCCCAAAGATAACATTTTCCCAAGGACTGCCTTCTGCTAATTCTTGAACCCTTTTTGGCAAACCTAGCTCACCAATAGTAACAAATAATTTGAAGCTCGCTTGCTGAACGAAACCAAAACCCTTTTAGAGGGTGATTTGCTTGGCTTTTTTATTTACACTTTGAACAGCACAATCCCACTCAGTGATCAACAGGAAGAAAACACCACCCATACAAATGGTTTTGTTATTTACTTCCACTGGAGACTATCAAATAGTCTCAAATTTGTAATAGCAAGTGGGAAGACATCATGCCCAATGGCAAGTCAGTCAAAAGAAACCTGTTCATTTGTTCAGCCTCTTTGGGAAGGGTTCACTCACTGACCATTTCATTCTGTAAGATGGAGTTATGAGAGTGTAAGTGGAAGAATATGATAAATCAGTAGCTTCTCTTCACACTAGAAAGTATTGCATCTGTAGGCTAAATAAGTATGTGGTTTGTCTTTTGCTGCCCAGAGGAGTCTAAAATCAAAAAAGACTGGGAAAAAGGGGAAGTAAAAATGCTGCCTGAGGAAGTCATACAAAATATTCTTAGTGCTTTGGAAGGGACAGACTGGATTCTCCAAAATTCATCCACGAAAAAGAAAACCAAAAGGGGCCAGGGCGGTTGTGAGACCACCCCCATTGAGAACATCCTATTGAGAACTCTTATGAAAGGGAAGCTGCCCCCTCAGTGGCATCAGGTGATTCTGCAGATGCCGAAATGCCCATCAGGCTTGTGGCACTACTGCCCACCCTACCTTCTCTTCTGGGGTTTTCCAGGGTAAGGAGAGGACCTGTAGCAAACATGTACAGCACCACTGTACAGCTGATGCAGTAGGGCTATGAATTCTTTTGCATGCTACTGGTGTAATTATGAATCTGCTCAGTTATTTCATGCTCTTTGAGACTATCATTGAAGCATTCTGGTGAGATTGGAGATTGTCATTTCCAAGAATGATTTTCATGGTATTTGCTTAATCTCTTGAATGGTGTGCACTGGGCATTGTTCCTGAGAAATTATTTTTCAATGCTTAAGAGCAGATGGTGTTTAACTGCTTATGTGGCAGTAAAAAAAAAGTCCAAAGACAGAGGAAGAACGAAGACTTTACTGAATATGGACTGAATATTTGCAGATTTATCTCTGTCAGTCCAAATGGAAAAACTGGCACAAGCTAGAAGAAAGCACTAGCATTTAGAGAAACAAATCTGTCAATTGTTTTGGTTATGTGCACTGTGGAGATTTAACTACATTTGGGGCACTCATAAAATTAAACAGTGATAAGCTTTAACACTGAGATTTGTAAGTTACAGACTGTTGGTGGTTTTGGATGCAATATGTGGAATTAATTTGTTTACAAGAACCAAAGAAAAATCTCAGTTTCATGCTAAGCAGAAAAGCCCTTTCAAGAGCACCAGAGATTGAAAATTAAGTTCCACAATTTTTACCAGCTCCTAAAATACTTAAGTCTAAACTAATTTCTTTAAAAAATCATGCATTTCAAAGTCTTTTACAAGCTACTTGCTGGATTTCAGAAGCAATCTCACAAATTGCTCTTGCAGATGTCTGAGGTGAAAGACAAAGTTAGTAGCTATTATTGTTCTTGTCCACTGGCATAAAGGAAAGTATCTGTTCCAGCAAAAGACAGAATCAGGCTAAAATCCAACTAAGACAAATATTTAAAGGGTAATTATCAGGGTTTTTTAAAATACTATGGTGTGTAGCAGATTTCTCTGTTAAACAGATCAGTACCATTAGCAGAGAAGTACCAACTTCTATGCTGCAAATTTGTTCATTCCAGCAACTTCAAAATAAAAAGGCACTGCCCTCAAAGAGCTCAAAATTGAGGTTGAGGAGATTTTTTTTCCTCCTGCTCATGATGTTTTCCGGCTGTTTTTCAAAAATCTTTTGTACAAATGATGTAACCTGACCCCAGCTAAATCCAGATAATAAAAAATCACATAGTGAAGTAGAACCTAGAAGACAGTCAGTTGGATAAATACAACCATGACCACTATTTTAAATTTCTTTCTAACATTCCTTCTCAAAAACTAAAATATCAGTTTGAAATAAAAGATGCTTGATGATTATTGATTCTTCAGTGAATTCAAATGCCCTGCCTGTGACAGAGTTTTGCAATTTTAATCTATAAAAATAATGAAAGAGATCTGCTTTTCAAACCAAAACCAGAAGATTGATCAAAAATAAATGATCATTTCCATCAGTCACTATGGTGGAAAAGCTGTGCACCCTAGAATGAGAACAGGAGTACTTACTGTGGAGATGGCATTGACCATGCCATTGGTGATCTGGTCCTGCCGCATGTGCTTCACGACATCAAACTGAGCTGCACGCTGCTTGGGGATGACCTGGTCAGCAATCTTCTTCAGCTCAGAGTTAAATTTTTTGAACAAATCTTCAAACAGAAGAGAAAGAAGCTGGAAATACAAAACAGTCAAGGGAAAAAATTATACTTCTTCAAGTCTAGGAAATGGGGAAAGAGAGGGGAGACACACGTTTAACATTTCTACCTTTCTACTTGTCAGTTAAAATGTAACCTTTCTGTTTCACAAATGATAATTTTATCACAAGATTTTCACCTTGTTACAGTATTAGAGAACCTACAATAGAAATTAAGTATAATGGTCTAAGTTTATGCACTTATTCCCTTTCGCTTTGCTTTAATACTTCCTTCAAAATATTTTAGCACAGCCATACTTCTCTATGCCATCCAAGTATTTTCTCTAATCTGCTACATTAAAATCAAGCTTATTTACTTCTTCCTCCCTAAAGTTACAAACTCTTTTAGATGTAATAGCCTAAATGTACAACCCTAAATTACACACAAGATTTGGAGGCAAGACTTGTTTTTACATCAATGCGTATCTCAGGTTTCATAGGCAGCTTCCTTACTCATACACACTTCTATCCTGCTACTTTCTGCCAATCACAATCTATGGAAAAATAATTACACCCACAGAGAGTTCACGTGGTTCAACATCTGCCACTGGTTTCTAGAACTGCTACTATCTGGAAAGTGCAATACTGTTCACATGTCTCCCTTAAAAAATACAAACCAACAACTCTAAGAGTCTACAGTTTAGGCAATAAAGCTACATGTCTCAGCTGAACAGCAAAAAAAACCCAAACAATCAACCCAAAATTAATCCAGCAACAGAACCATCCAAAAGTGTTGCTTTTTAACACTATTATTTCCTATATATTAATTACTTCTTAAAATAGCCATAAAAAGAAAAGGCTACCAAAGCTGTGATCTGACTTTTTTTGCTCTCCAATCTGCTTTGTTTTTGCAGTTTGCTCAGCTTCTACTTGCAAAAGCAATAGCTTTCCAAAACATTTAAATCTGCACTTCGTGATACATTTTAAGTGTTCACAACAATTAGCTTTGCAAGCAAGCAGTGTAAACTCTAAAGCCTGGCACTCCTGTCCGGCGACTTGAGTCTACAAACAGCTCCAAGTGTCAGAAGAACCAAAATGCAGCGCCAGAAATGGTAGTTCCCAGTGTACAAAGCACCCACTGTGGAACAAGTTACGTGTTTATCCATCACAAGCTAAGACATTCTGGAGTAATTTGTACCATACAGTTTTTGTATATGTAGAATTAAACTGCATTTTACCTGTTGCCATGAGACATAGTCCCCACCTTCCCTTACCTTTTGGAAACAAGAAAGTAAACACCACTCATTCATCTCCCTAGGATGGGCCACTAGCTTTCATTTCCTTTGCTTTACCTACACACTCCAGCCAGGCTGACCAAAGGATTTGGCAAATGACACTGTAAAGCTGATGACAACACACAGTGCATGCTAAGCCTTGATAAAAGTGGAATCCTATTGCCACTCTGGACAGACAGGTTTTTTAGACCTGACCTTGAAATGAGAGGAAGGTGCTGTAGACCCCCTTTTCCTTCCTGATGTTTGCAATACCATTAACAGTTGCAAAATGATACTCTCTCACCACTGTCACAAGAAATCCAGTCACCTGCAACTCACCTGTGGCATCACAAATAATTTAAATTAGATTTCCACCAGAAATAAAAGCAACTTTTATGAAGCATTGTATGAGGAAGGAGAATGCACTTGAGTCTCCAAAAATAAGATTACGAGGGAAGAATCTCAGAAGTAGGGAGAAAGTAAAAGGAGGAAATGTGTAGTTTTAAGACTGCTGATAGTCTTGTTAAATAAGAACTAAACTCCTTTGAAATTAACTACAGTAAACATTTGATTTCAACAGGTTTGAGCAGGATTGAAACATTTAACTAAACACTTTAAAAAATTACTCAGAACATATTTTCGTATTTGATTTCTTGATCAAAAAACTGCAAGAATCTTGTAATTCCATATGTCATGGGGATTACAAAGGCACACCACACTTCCTCTTCTCTAACTAATGAAGTCAGTTACACCCCAAGTACACCAACTTGTTACTACTTGCCAGTCTGGAAAGTCTCATACTTTGCTATTTTCACTCACAGACTCTCTAAGAGCTCTGACTATCTGGCAAAGAAGAATTTCACAATAACCATATTATTCAGGTCAAGAGCAAGAGATTAAAGAAAAAGGATGGAATGCCACTGATAATATTCAATGGATTTCATAGTTAGTCCAGGGCCTTTCAGCCTTCTTCAGAGAGGAGCGCTAAAGAGCAAATTATATTTAAGGAAAAAAAAATACTGACAGCTCACCAATTGATTTTCATTGAAAATCCTAAGAAAAATTAATAAAGAAGTTAAGCTGCTGAAATACAGTTTCAGCAATTAGCTTAATGTCAGAGAATTCTAATTAGGCGCCTTGAGATTGCTATTTAGCGTTTAAGCCTTTAGAGTGCCAAATTCTCCCTTTCACACAAACTGGTTGCAAAATTAAAGACATTAGGCAGCCTTAATTATATTATCAGAACAGCTGGGATTAGGCAATCTCTGAAGTCAAGGCGGTATTCTTTTGTCACAGGGTAGAAATCCCTTGCTTTCCAGGGTACCGGATTTTGGTGCTGTTCCATATCTCACCCATACAAAGCAAGCTGCATTAGAAACAAAAAAAAATGAGGACAAAGAACAGAGTAATGCTTAGCAAATAATGAACACATTAAGGGAAGAGAAAAGGTAGGTGAAAAGATTAAGCCTGAAATCGGTAGGTTTTGCTAACACCTCAGCTGGCACCTGGCCTACTGAGCCTCTAGCGGCAGACAGACAGAGAGAAAGCTCTGTAAACCAGCTTGGCTAGTGGATACAACTCTGTTATCTAAAGCTAAAGCACATTTCGTACTCTCTTGTCCCATGGGGTGTGAAATTAGCAGCTATTGTTTTCACACATTTTTATAAACACAATGCCATTTATGTCTTTACACTGTTTAGACCGCTGTGTTTTTCTCCTCACACGGGAATCTTTTCTTTTTTTTTATTTATTCAGATTTTAAATCAACAGGATTTTTATTCCAGGAACATGCTTGCATTAAAAAAAAAAAACAAAAAAAAATCCCAAAGCAAACCACGAACAACCATTTTATCCACACAAACTTTAGCTAAACACAAACATCTAGAAACTGGCAAAACTCTACACTATTTAGTCTGCAATCCAACAAAATTAGTATTTCACCAAAAAAATGGCAGAGGGGAATTCAACCATTGAGCATTTAAAATACCACAAGAGCATTTAAAATATCACTACTCTTAATCAAGTGTTAAAACCGCTGTACACAATTCTCCTTGATGTAGAAAAAATATGCATTGGCTTTGTTGTGATGACCTCTTCATTTAAAACCTTTTCCCATATAATTTAAAACAACTTTGGTTGTTAACATCTGTGTGAGCAGAGGCCTTTTTCTTACAGCTTGTAGAAAATTCTTTACCTGCTCTACTTTCTGCTTCTAGAAGTATTAGGAAAAAACAAGCTACTCCTTCGATCCAGTTAAATAAGAACAATCTGATGACAAAGCAATGACTTATTTACTGATTACAACCATACTGAACTACAGCAATGTTACAGCAGAAACCCAAGAAACCCATCACAGCTTAAAATTTATCCCATTGGAATGTTGCACTAATGTCCATTTACTACTCCTTATACTTTAGAAACATAACCTGCCTCAGCACCAGTGCAAAAATTTGATGAACAGTGAAGACAATTATTTGAAGAAAGAATTTTCTAATCCTAACAAGTTAAGAAGTTTTTATCATTGCATTTGTGCTTTGAATATGTTCAAGAGTGCCATCTTAGTTTCTTCAGAAAACTAGGAAGCAAAGCATGTGGTTTTTACTCTAAAATAACTGCACTCTGTTTGTGTTCACATGTGGGCAGGGTGGAAAGGAGGAGTATGAGACAATATGCAAGCACACATCTTAGAAAGTGTAATAAAATTTGAATTTCCACTGGGTAAGAACAAAAGAGAACAAATATAGTTATGTGTGTGGAAACAGAAATCCCAATACAAATGCCGTGGGCAGCAGAGATGCAGTTTCTGCAACCCAGTGCATTTTGTGTACTTGTCTGAATTTCTGATGCATGATCAATAACCACAGGTGATACCAACTACTAAAACTCCAACAGACATTAGTACTTAGCACAGCAAAGAAGTCCAACCCTAATATAAACCGTTTAACCAAATAAGCACGCCTAGCAAGGAAAAATCCCTGCCATATTAGCTAAGCAGTTCCTTCACCTGACAGGCAAATTCCTCCTGCATTAAGCAGAATGCAGTTTGGCCAACAGCTCTGAACTGCCATCCTCTCTGCAAAACAACGATGCCAGACACCTCAAACCATTCCCTCCTTTACAGCCCTTTGATACTGCTTCTGCCTCCAGTGCCAAAATTCTGCAAGCAGAGAACTCCACAAAATCCACTTTCATTAGCTGCTCAAGTTAACTTTGAGCCACTCATTTTGTTAATTCATGCCACCCTAGAGGCCAGAGAGGCAGCAAACAACAAACGAGCAACCTTATGGGCACCAAATTACGGGAGGCTTGAGTGGCTGTTCTGTGAGCTGTTAACATGAGCTGGGTTCTCCACACTGGGACAACCTGGACGTGACATGCAGGCACCTCCTTTGACCTAGTTTATTCTTTACCCAGCTGCTTAGAAGGGAAAACTGAGGTATGGCTCTTACGGCTGCCTTCTTGACACTAGCAGTGTTATGCCACAACTAGGACTGATGCTGTATTTGCAATGCTCTGTCCTTTCATCTGGTATAAAGAGGCAATACAGAAGTGAGGATATAATGTATTAGTCTCACTCATGGAAGCAGATTAACGAGTCAACACAGAAAAGCCAATAAAAATAAAATGAAAGGGAAAACACTTCAATTGAGAAGACAGGGATACTCCTTATTCTTTATTCTGCATCTTTTAATAGGAGACAGTAACAAAACCCTGAAACACTTGGCTCTGAAGTAAAAACTCACCTGCCCTGCCAGCTCCAAACGTTTATTTCCATAATAGTCTCTGTCATCTACTTTATTTTCCCCTTGAGCCAAAATTACTCTGCGTACCATCACTGCTGTGTATATGCATTTTGCACGAAAATTGAATTCCTTCACCTGTAAACAAAAAACCCAAAAAAACCTAAACAAAACAAAAACATACAATGTTTCAGGATCAGCTCCTTAGTTGTTATTCAGACAAATCCATCCATTTAAATCACTGGTAATCTGGGCTGACCGAGTTACAAAAGGGATTTCAGCTCTTCACGTTCTTTAAAAATGCAAAAAATATTTGTTAGTGACTTTGAAACAGATAGCAAATGAAAGTAAATCAGAATAAAAGCATAGGTCATGAGGTGAAAGTCCTGAATTCACACCTGATGCTGCCTGGCTATGCAGAAAAAAGTGCATAGCTTGATTTGGTACAGCATTTCACAAAGATTGCTTTTGACTCAATCCAAGTCTTCCCCTTTATTTTGAGGATGATTTACTTTATCTCAGCTACAAAGCCATCAAAGACATTTTTCCCTGCCAACAAAGCTTGCACCATAAATAACCATGCAAGCTTACTCCTGTTTAAAAAACCCCCAGAACATTACATACAAGCACATGGGTCAGAATGGTTGATGCCAGCAGCTCTCGGGCTTCTTCCATCTTTGTTTTCTTTGGGCCTCCCCACATCCTTTGCCTTCGTACTTTGTTTCCAATGTACTTCAAGGCCTGTGAAGGGGGGAATTAAACTGAGTTAATATCAGAATTGTAACCTATACAAACATACACACATATGGAGTCATGTGTGTGTTCCTCAACCAGTGCAATCTCACCGCCAACAGATGGTACACACATCAAACAAACTGCAAAATAACAAAGATGTAAGTGATACTAAGAAAAAAATTCCTGAAAATTGACACAATTGACTATGCATACAATATGTTTGTTGTCACGGGTTGGTAACATTTGGAATGGAAAGTGGTGGAAATTCATTATTACTATCATACTAAAAGAAAGGATACGGCAGAGATACAGAAAAAATTATTCTATAAATTTCAAAGATATCTAGTTTATTTAATTACACTTTTCACCTTCAGTTCTTTTGTGTACTTGCTAAATTTCATTCAGATATTAAACCATGAGGTGGCACTCACTGTTTAATATCCCCTGTAAAAAAACTGTTTAAAAGCTACTCTGTGGCATCCACGTCTGTCTCCAGGAGTGCCTTGCAGTGGATTCTTACTCTCGACCAGCTGTCAATCAATCTGCAGAATTCCTAGTTAGATGAGTCAAGAAGCTATCCAAGCCCACACAGGAAGTTCCTGCCTGGAAGCCATGACTCTACATTAAAGAATAACCCTCTCCACTAAATGACAGATTATCCTTTCCACCTGTTACCCTGTTCCACAAAGAGCTGTCTCTCTATTAACTTCATTTGACATTTCTTGTACAGAATAACTTCTGTATTTCTGTTTTTCTAACTTCCTGGATACTTCGCATTCTTCTGTGTTGCTCCAGCTCACTTACTCATCTGACTCTGAATTAGGAGCTCTTTAAGCTAACCGGAACCCTCAAAACCCCCAAAGATGAAAACAAGAAAGATGCTCACTTCAAAACACTAAACATCACACATTGAATGATTTGACAAAGTTTACAATGAAATAGCAGAAATAAGATTAATCTCCAAAAGCTTCTTCTAGCAGATTAATATATACCCATTTGCTCCCAGCAAAATGGCCCATGTTCTGGTTAGCTAAAAAAAGTACTTAAGCTAAGAGAATTCTGCTGAGTCTCTAGAAGGACAGAGGGTAGCTGCTATTGTAGGCTTCATACAGGAAACTAAAATAGGAAAACAACTACTCAGGATGAAATAGTCATAACCACATCAACAGGGCTTCTGCAAAATGGGGCATGCAATTCTTTTTTAAAAAAAAGTCTTCAACAAACCCCCATAATTTTATGGACATTTCCACTTGTTATATACAGGGTTATACCATTAAAACACAGCCTTGGGCTTCTGAAAACAAAACATTGCTTGACTTTGATTTTTTTCTTCTCCAGTTAGGTTATGAGAACAAAGTCTCACATTTGACAAGTCCTGACCCTTTAAAAAGCCTCAGTTTGAAATAAACCCCCAAAACAAACCTTAAAACACAAAGTCTATGTCCACTGCTGACACAGCAAAGTGGTCAATACCCTCTGTCTTGATTTTTATGGTCTCTGGCCATGTGAAAAGACACACCTGCATTTGTGTAAAAATCTGAGCTTTTTGGCATTCTTCCAGGCTAGGAGCAAATGCAGCCATCACATGTTCCTCTGTGCCAATCATCTGTACAATCTCCTGGTCACTTTCAACACCCATGGCCTAGGAAAAGATGAAAAGACAGAAATAACACAGGCTTTATGTTAACTCACTGACATTTGCTTATGCTAATTTGGTATTGTTTGTCTGCATTACTACTAAGCAAGAGCTAGTTCTTCTCTAAGAAACTGTGCCATCTGGCACTGGCAGCACATATTCCAGCTATGGAAGAACGTTAAATGGAAATCTTGATAAGCAGCAGGAACACACACACTTTTTGGAGAGCAGTTTTGGGGTTTTTTTTTTCTTTTCTTCACTGACAGGAGTTAAATTCTGTGGTTTTTTTCTTAAGAAAAAAAATACTGAGTAAAAACAAACCAAAGTGTTTAACAACGAAAGCCAAGTCAGAATCAACAATAAAGGAAGGTGAAATTTCTCAATTTTGCAGACTCCATTGACTGTAATGTAGCTCATAATATTTGAGAAATGTTTACAATTTACCCCCTTTGCAGCTCTCTGCACTTAGAAGATGACTTCACTACACAATTCCACTTGAAAGACATTCTATTATTTCACTGATCCATGGACACCTTGTTAGACTTTATACCACGGAAAAAGCTTAATAAACTAAGAAAGCGCTTAACAGGTTTAGAAAAATCTCTCTATCAGTAAGTGTTTCAAGGTGGCAGCCAGCAGTGAAGGCTTTTGTGGATTCCAGATGGTGCTAAAGCTCCCCCCCTTCGCACATTTGACTGGAGCTCAGCCATATCAAGAAATGGAATAATCTCACTAAACCTCTTCTGGCTGAGTTATAATATGTTTCTCAGAACTTTGTGAGGAAGTTACGTTCGCATTCACGTTGTTCTCCAAAGAGCCTGCCACAAAGACCATTGTAAATAATGGCCTATGTAGACTCCGGTATTCTGGTTCTCATTAAAAACTGGCAGTACCCCAAAAAGTCACATTTTCCTCAAAAATGCAGAAATACCTTCCCTCCTTATTGCCTTCATGGAGTGTCACTTTGCTTAACACCTAGCTAACGCCATTCCCTTGCAAAACTGTTGCTCTAATTGTGAAGTATTCATCTTCTTTTTTTCTTTCATTTCCTTCTTTTTGAACAAAGAAGTAGCTGAAGTTCCTTTAAATTCAAACTCTGTCTTTTCACCTTGTGGTTTATTGGAAATTAAAAGCGCTGCAAAAGTATCACACACTCAGAACAGTGTGAGGACTCTCCTCTTTTAATGCAAAGGCCAGATCAGAATTCCACGATCTCAGACAGACTTGAGCGCCAACTCAAGATACAGTTACTTCACCAGGTATGAGTGTTTCATCCTAATTTGATCCCATTAAATAGTCACCCCTCTGATCTCAAGGCTCTTTTCAGAACCAGAAGTTGGCCATGTGATATTATTGTGGTTGAGATCTCTGTTTTTCAAATATTATTACACTTCCTCACCCTTTTAAATAAGGTCACACAGTAGTTAAAAAATCTCAGCAGAGAAGTTAACAAAACCCCTCCTGACCCGAGAGCCAGACTCACAAGGTGAGTCTACAAAACCATGAAAGCTTCACAACAGTAAGTTTCCATTTGTCTAGGATTTAATAGCTGACCAGCAAACTAATTTAGGAACAACAACTAGATTCATACAATCATTGCACTTGGTATAGAAGTTTTTAGAACAACCAAATTTTTGTGCCATGCTAGGCACGTATACTACAAATACATTTACCTAAAGCACATCAACTGCAAGCCAGTACCACCCTATTTCTGTCCACCAGGTTAATTCTAGGATGGCAACCAAATCTTAAGTGTCATATAAAAACTGAGGGGAAAAAGGTCAATCTGAATTTTTATTATGTTTTTTCATCCATTAAAAACTGAAAGCCATAGTAAATTAAAGAGGACTGATGATTTCTTCTGCCTTGATGAATTCTCTGATCAAGTGTTACAGCAAAAGGATGAGAGTAAGACAGATCTTTATGCTTGCATAGATTTTCTAGTTGGAGTTCGTAGCAGCAAAATCACCTGAAATTTCTGAGTGGGAAAGGCTAGGATCTGTCACCAAACAACGTATGTTGTGTTGTTAAATATGTGCAAATTGAAGGAAATGAATTTATGAGTAATGACTAAAACTCAGGCAAACGACTGAAAAAGATACGGTAATACAACAGCCTAAAAGTAAACCTATTTATTCTCCTTTATACTCTCAGCAATCCTGAGCAGAGTTGCATACACAAAACCACCTACATGCAACACTGAAAGGACAAGCAGCAGGCTCATGCTGCTATCAGACAGATTTGCAATCTTAACACTTCGGTTTTCAGTAAATTTGGCTCTGATGTTACCCTTCCAAGAAAAACCAAACAAACATTCCAACAAAAAACCAAACTACTACAAGAGAAGTACTCCAGAATTAGCCTGTAACATCATTAGGACAGTAACAAAATATTCCTTGTGTTACAGAAACACGGAGGACAGGCAATATGGAAATAGGCCCTATGCTTAAAACACTTGCAGTCCTAGGACAAAGCTGAGGGAAAGGGAATTAACATAAAAGCAAAGCAATAGACAAGATGTCTTGTTTCTTTTTGATTGGAAGGCAATGTCACAAAGGGATAATTTTACGGGGGAGGGTGAAGGAGACACTGTAAAAGCATAATTTAACAGTGGCAGTGAAAGGATGAGGAAGGAGACAGTAGCAGCCTGCTGAAGACCACAGTTGAAGGCTAGCAGTCAACGGACATAAAACAGACAAGGCAAAGCAAGTATTCAGAATATTCCGATCATCCTGAGTTCAAGTGGGAGAAAGTGGTCCAAGTGTGGTCAACCCCTTCCTTGGACTGGGGAGCTTCCCGCTGCCTGAATGTGTGTATGTCCATCTTGGTGTGTGCACACACACATGTACAGATGAGAGCCTGAGCTCAGCTCTTCCTCCCCCAGCTCAAGTCTTAATGATGATGTCTAGGCGTTTCCATGGCACTTCCCTAGAATGCAGCTCTGCAGTCCATCAGGCTAAATTACAGCACAGAGACAGGCAGATGACTGGATTAAAAAGATGTCAGGGAAGTTCAAGGTTGACATCACAGACAGAATTGGTCTGGAACTTTCATAATTCAAAAGATACGAGCTATGAAACAACAGCCATGGGAACCCATAATCCTGCAGATCCAGTCAGACCACCATCCAGCTGTTCCTCTAGAGCTGCACCTTAACAGCTCCAAGGCTAAAGCAGGTCTGTAAAAATGAAACTCAACTTGCTGTTCAAATCTTCTGCCGCAGGTCCTAGAGCACTTTCTTACAGCTCCCACATAAGCTAACGATACTTAATCTAGCGATTCGTAAAATCCAACTTTTAAGTCCCTGTAGGTAATTTATAATCCTCTTCCTTCCCTAACCAGTTTTGATGCAGCATGAAACCTTCACTTACTTGAGCTCCCAGAGCTCACTCGAACCTACGAAATTGAGATCACAAACTCAAAAGAAAAATAGCCCTTACTTTGAGCAGCCCTAACTCCCTGCACTGTAGGCAGCTTCCTGCAAAAGCAGCAGCACCATCTTACCTCCATCTCGGATGATTTTCAGGACAGAAACATCCTTACATACCACACACATATTCCATACCTCCTCCAATGCTCACTGCTACCTGAAACTGTCCAAGCCTCCCAGGTAAAGCATGTGTACCTCCTAGCCTGACATATTCAAAACAGCACTGTGCACAGTTCACACAGCCCTATGAGATGTGCACAACTGACACAGCTAAAACGAAGGTCTCTCGGGGTTGCAAAGCAGCTGAAGACACCCTAAATACCCCTGTGGTTGCATGTACATTAACTCATGAAGTGTTACAAAGTAAGCAGGAAGCAAATCAGCAGTGTTTGTTTCCCATTACAAGGCAGTTAACAGCCCTTCAAACACTGCAACAAACACATACTTTAAGGGCAAAATTGTCTGCTTTATGTCACTACTTTAAAAGTAAAGTTGCATTTCCATCTATAGGGACTGCACAAATGCTTCTGTCACTCATAAGAAGAAAGGTTAGGGAAAATCGTTTAAGCTAGCACAGCTACAAAGCTCTAATTCCCCCACATCTAAAGAGCAGATACCCCAAGTCTGTCCTAGAATAATGCCAGGCACATGCCTTTTGTAGCCTATCAAATTTCACGTAGTTGTGGTCAATGTGCTAAATTTCACTTACATGTGTTTGGCACAACTGGCTGTAAAACGTTGGAGCATGCCCATCCCAAAGATCCCTACAGGTCTGGACGGCAGAAAAAACAAAGCAACAGGACAAGGTCATTCTGGCTTGCAGTTATGGAAGAGGATGAACTGAATGCAGATGCCTCCTCCAGGGTGACCCAAAACAATCCAGTCCCTATCTATCCAGATCAAGGGACCTTTAGATCTACTCTATTTCCATGGCTCACCACAGCCCAGGTGCCTGGGCTTCATTCCTCTCCAAAAGCAAGGATGGAGAACACTGTGTTCAGGTCTTCCCCTAGCATGCAGCTCTGTCCAGGACTTTATATCTGAAACACAAGGGTGACCTTAAATTCTAGTCTAGGGAGCTCTAAGAATTTTAGGCCTCAGCTCTGTAAGTTGGTGGTGTTTGTAATGTTCTCTGTTTCACAGTCCTTGCTTTTGACAAAGATGTCTAGAGGATATATTTGTACACCTCCACCTTACAGATAAAGTAGCATTACACATTAGATTATATATCTGCAATACTTCTCTTCTATAATGCAACAATGATTTTCCCCTCTAGCTGGCCAATGCATTGAATGGCAGCCCTCTACCAATTACTACTTGTTTTCTTAGTCAAAACATAGAGGTCTGTGGAATTTGGTTGTAGCCTGGATGCTGGTCTGGGAGGAAATGCAGAGCAGTAGATTTTTGGCACTGCCTTCTCATTTTAGCTTTTAATTAGAAATTACGCATGTAGCTGTTTCAGTACAAGTTAAGAATTCAAAGGCAGTCAAAACTTCAGACCTTAGATTGTCTATACAGCTTAATTTTGTCCCTTGTAGATGTGGATCTCTACATCACAAGAAGCAGGACAGCTACTAGTAATACATGCTTTATGTCCAAGGCTTGGGTGTTGGCAGGAAAGAATTATTCTCCTTGCTTTTCCAACAAATCTCCTGTGTATAACACTGCCATGTGAAAGAGCTGAAGTTAGACAGGCACCCCTAAGTTTGGGATTCTCACGGCTGAGAGCTATTGTTTGTAATCTTGCTTCTAGAAGTTAAATAGAACAAAGCAATAGCACATTACAGCAATGCCCAAGAAAGGAAAATTGGAGACTGGTGACTGCTTTCACTTCCAGCTGCAGACTCATCAGAAGAAGACAGAAGATCTCTGAATTTCATGTCATTAAAGGAAAGGTAAAAAAGATGACCATTCATGAGAACCACTGGAATGGAACATTCAGAATAGTTAAAGTGGGTGTAGCTCATTTGCTACTGCATTAAATCAATATAAATCATTGAAAAGCACTACAGCCAAGAGCTTATAACAACTGTAACCCTTTATTCAATTAATAAATGAAAAATTAAGGAATATTATCTCAAATATAAAAGATACTTATGAAGAGGGGGATAATTGTACCAAACATTGTCAGAAGGTAATAAAATAGTCAGTACAATTCTGCTTAGAAAAACAAGCCAACAACAATCTCCTCAGACAACAACCCAGAGCAGCTACTCTACAGGAGCAGGTATTTATCTGTACCAGCACAGGGTGACAAAATGTAATAAAAGTCCATAAGGTAAGGTGGAATCCAGCAGTTTGGTACTGGAGCAAATGGATTAAGAGCCACATTAACACTTCCCTGCAATGCCAAGAGTTGTGAACTTAATTCTGGCACCTTTATGTGCATTTCTGTCCCTAAGTACCTTCTAAAACTCCTTTAACCCTGGTCACTAAAAACAGATGATCTCCTCTCTTATTTGAGGAGATCTCCTTAATCAGAGCCAAGTCTTCTCAAGTCTAAACCCAATGATTAAACTATTTGGTAGTATAAGGCACATCAAGTGCTGCGGTAATTCGGACAAACCCGTAAATAACATCTGTGCTGCGGGCACGGCCAGCTCCGATGCTGCGACCTCGTGCTGCCCTCTCCTGGCACATCATTTCCTATGACCACCTCTCCGAACCTTCTGTGCCGTAACCCACTACAGAGAACAAAAAAAGAGAGTTTTACCTAGTTCCATCCACTCAGAATGGAGCCCAATTTCCTCCAGAATGCAGCCCAATTTCCTCCCGCACACGCAACGTGCCAGGCTGTAAACCCACAGGCAGCAGCAAAGCATGACAGGACAGGAAGGAGCTCCCAGCTGTTTGCAGGACAGCTCTCAGCCTAAGACCTGGCCATGCCCCACTGTCTTCTCCAGCAGCTGGACAAAGCATGTCCACCCACCACTTTTCCTGGCTGTAGTCTATGCATTCAATTCCACAGACAGAAAACCAGAAACAATGACCCTTAACACAGCTTGTAACGTAGCTCACAACAAACCAAAATGCTTCTGACCTGTAGCAACGGAGGCACATCACAAGGCAGAGTAAGGAGGTGGCAGGTATTTGTCTTGGCCCAGCAATGCTCTCCTTGCAGAAAAATACAGCACTTACTCTCCTTTTTGCTGTACAGTAAAGATGACTTCCCAGGGGAAAAAAGCTAAGCCCTGTCAAGTACTTCTGTACATATTAACTTGAGAGTTGCTGTCAATCTTCATTCTTGAGCTACAGCACAGCATTTTTCCCCTTTTCTTTTTTTTTTCCCCAAACAAACAGCTGTGTTACCTTAAATATGATAGCAATGGGAATATCTTCTGACAGAGTGTTGTGCCTCAGGTAAAATCTTCCTTGTTTCACAACCATATTTGTTCTGCTCTTCTTCTCATGAGTGGAACTGAAGTTAAAATAAAAATAATACTGTCCAACAGAGTGTTTGCACTGACTTCTAGAATCTTTCGCATAGAACTTTGCAAGCTTGAACAACCTTTCAGCTGAACTAATCCCACTTTCTCCTCTTTTAAAAATTACACCAAACCCGTTAGGGATCAGCCTATAATTTCAAGAGTATTAACTGTGAACTGGGAACTATTTGGAATATTTGACTTAAACAAGTAGAAGTCTGTACTTTTCAGAATCATCTTTACATGCTTTGATAATCAGTTTTGATGTAACCAGCAAGGTCAAACTGTGAACAAGTACTGCAGCAACAGTGGTAACAACATAACAGCACTTGGTGGTCAATTAACCTCATCCAGACTTACTGAGAGACAGTAGAGCAGCTAGGAGATATGTGAGGTCTCTGGAGAAGAAAAAACAGCTCTCACACTGAACAAAGACCAGCACCACAGAATAGACCAGAGTGCAGCTTAAAAAATAAAAAACAACCAACCAAAGGCCAAATAAAATAGAAACAAAACTTGATCAAGGAGGAAAGGCCAAATTTAGACTACTTTGCCATTTTCAGTAATTTGTGTTGTACAAAAATATTTGTTTCCTCCTCAGCTGCCTTTGCCTTTAAAAGCTTTCATGCCAATTTTATGTAGAGAGGCAGACAGAAGGTTACATCCAATTTCCACTGCAGTAACTTCATGTTACTTGGTGCAAACTGAGACCAAACACCATCAAGTAGGAAGTGCACTTTGTTACGCTAAAAATTAGAACTTGCTTTTCCCAATCTGGGATGAATCCTGAAACACATGAGCAACTCTCACTGATTTTTGTGGGAATACTATACTGTTTAGGGATTGAAGTTTTAGCATACAAAATGACAACAGCAAGACAGGAGCACTGAATATCTAAAGCTTTTTCTGGTTCAACTATACTAGAAAAAAAGCTTCCACAGTTATTTCAACTACAACAATGAAGTTCTACAGCTTTGGGTTTATCTCCTTTATGTAATGGTAGGAATTTACCATACCTGGTAACAGAAGCTCCAACTGTGCCTTTTCTATCAGCTTCAACAATGATTCTGTTTTTGGATAACTGTTCTTGAATAAGAATGACTTTCTCTACACCTTTAACAATGAAATAGCCACCTAGTTAACAGAAAAAAAATATTTTGCATGTCAGTATCCTCGCACCTTACTTGCCTCCTCCAATATGCCTTTGAATATAAATTATTAGAAAGTAAACCATAAGTACACAATGGGAGAGTAAATTCTCCCTTAAAAGAGCAATGAACAAACTCGACAGATAAAAACCAAACAGTTGTGTGTTATAAGTCTCCAACTCCCCTCTAGATATCAAATAATACCATGTAATATGTAATACTTCATTCTTGCTTTACAAAAGGCAATGACAAATTAGAGTTCCCTCTCTGGAGGACATCATAATCCACTCTTTCCTAATCTGTTTAATTTTCAATGAATGAACTCCATCCTTTTTCTCACATAGCACATCACTGTACAACACTATATGGAAAATTCAAAATAAAATATTCAACATTTTGGTGTATTGCTTTTTGGGGTTGAAAACTTTGTCTGCAATTACCAGCTATTCAAGTTCTCAACCAAAAGCCTGACAATTTCTTTTAGTTGCAAGCAGACACTTGAGAAGTTTCCACGAAGACTTAATGGTGGCAGGAAACACACCAAATGGGTATTTCTTTGCTGAAGAAGATTTAAAACTCAAAGCACAGATGAGGGAAAAAAAGAACATGAGTGAAAATGTACCTGGATCTAACGGACACTCATTTAGTTTGGCAAATTCTGCTGGAGTTTTCCCAGTAAGTACACAATTGGAGCTACGCAGCATTATAGGCATTCTGCAAGAAAATCAGTCACAATTTTACTTCAGACTCAGACAGAAAAATATGAATAGTCAAATTCAAAACAAAAACCAGGCTGAACACACTGGAGATACATATTTAAGGTAATGAGAACTCATGCATGCTGTAACCAGCAGGTTTTGATTTAAGCCCATCTTATTTCATTGAACACGTAATTGAAAAGAGACCTGAAACTGGACACCTGCAAGTAGAAAGCACAGAACTCCTATTTAATTGTTATGCAGCTACTCAGGCACCGTGACAAGCAGGGTCATCAAGGCCAACGACAATTAGTGCAAAGACTCCTGGTCCCCAAAACAGTCTGCAGAGGTGAACATGCCACTGTAGATCCACTGTTATCAGTTTTTATTAGATAAAGTTAGCTCATATCTCATTTCCCACACAGGAATGACACCTTCTGGCTGCAGAGAGATAGTGCCTCTAATTCATAACTTAAGCATGAAGTTTCCCCAGTAATAGCTCTGATTTCTCTGGTGTCCTAGTAGAGAAGCCTGCAAGCAAGCATTTTGTGAAGCAACATGTGGTGGAAAGATATTCCAAGAAATTTAAAAAAAATTCAATGCTTAGGGAAGCAAACAAAAGAGAAACTAAAGATTCACAGACTGCATATGAGGCAAAACTTCTTCACCATAAGGGCAGTCAAACAGTGGAAAAGCTGCACAGGGAAGTTGGGCAGTCTGCATTCATGGAAGTCTTCAGGACCTGACAAGATGAAGCAGTGAGCAACCTGGCTTGATCACAGAGCTAACCCATTTTGAGCAGGAGGCTGTAATAGAGGCTGAGAAGGATATTGTACTCTTTCAACCTGAATCACTCTATCACCCCATGATAAATCATGGAATGCTCACTTTTAATTTGGCTTATTCAACAACCAACCAGCAATGATTTTGCAGTTGTTATTGAAAAGTGTACTTTTATAGTCAGCTTCATAATGTACCTTCTCACTCTCAGATTTTTCATTAAAACTTTGGAAAGAGAGCATCGTTTACTTCCAAAGAGAAAGCTGTATTTCGCAAAAGATAAAAAGAGTTTACCACTACATCTACCAAAAGACCTCCATACCCTTTAGCCTCTTCTACAAAAAGTTGACTTTTGGTCCAGCTTGCAGAATTTCACTCCTTGGTGGACAGCCTTTGTAAGAACTGTGCTCCAAGTGTTTTCTAAAACACATGTTGACAAAAATTATTTGTGAGTTCTACTACACAAGTATTTTCAACCTCTGAGATTTTTCATTCAAATTTACTTCAATAAAAAACAAGACTAGGCTATATTTCTTGTATTCAAATCTCATAAATTATTTTCTTTGCTGTTTTCATATTCTTGTATCTTAAAAGAAGATTGATGAACTCAAATTCTGTATTTCTGCAGAGTAAAAAAAGCTATCTTGTCACTACATTTCACTGAGAAAGTGCTTCCTAGCAATAAGAAGCTTCATATGACAAGCCAAATCTATCACACACAACATAACCTTAATGCATTGGCTGTTTATATCAGAAACACTAAGCAGTCACCATAAGGTAAAATGGACTACTCAAATGCCATTACTGAAAACTCCAGTGAAACATCTGTTGCAGTCCAAACTGCATGTCAAACAAGAGCACTGGCCAAAGGAAACAAGTATAATACTAGGGACACATGAGGAAAATTATTTCCCATGGAAATAATAACTGGATATTAACAGTAAAAAACTTCTTGCAGGTATGCCCTTTAAGTCAGTCTAGTAACGTAACTTAAGCAATTTTAAATGAAAGCTTAACTCGTGCAGCAGAACTAATGCTTGCTTTACTGGTTTTATCATCCACCTTCCATGGACGCTACTCTACATACTATGTATGAAAGACTGAGTAATTTGGCTACAAAGCAAACATGCCTGATTTCATTTCACAGTAATGCAGCTTGCAGCTCCAGGCATGCATTTTCCTTTGTGGTTTTATATCAACAGAGACAATATTCATCCTTATATCCATCCTTCTCTGGAAGGAGACATTATCAGAAGCTTTTGCAAAACCAGACCTTAGACCCTAAAAATCCTGTACAGCTGTTTATGAAGATTTGCCTGCTCACTGTTTCTTTTAACAAGGAAGGAACGTTGGCCTACACTTGTTTTGCAGTAAAAACCCTTCCCAGCATGGCAGCAAATGAAAACTGACAGCAGAAGCTCAGCACGTGGAGTCTCACCTGCCAATGGGTAAGGCATTGCGGATGATCCTCTGGCTGCCTCGGGTATATTCAATATCCACGGTGATCGGCGCAGAATAGGTCATGTCCCTCAGGCGGCACTGGAAGGACAACGGGCACACAACAGGTCAGGTGTTGACTTCAAGCTGAAGAATCTCTCCTAAAACAGCCTGTATTTGCCCTGTCCTGTAAATCCTCACAAAGAAATCAAGCAAAGCAAAGCTTCAGCAAGATCTTCATGATACCTGAAAAATGTTTGACAGACTCTCCTGTTTAAAACAAAATCCAAGAAAATCCAAATACAATTGCTCTGATTTTCAAAAGCAGACAGCAGATCTGTGCCTTCAGAAGACAGCACTGCAGAACTTAACTTCTAAACTCTCTAACTAAACCAACAGGTCTAATTAAACAGATCTAATCAGCAGAGCTGGCACAAAGATCACAGTGGGTTTGAGCAGGTCAGGGACATTTCTATAGGCAGACTCTCAACAGCTGAAGACTTGTGTTGCCATATGAAGTCTGACAGAACGGAGAGGCACAAGATTGAGAGACACACCATGCTACCTTACTATCAGAATGAGCAAACTTCACTGTATGGTACCGTTTCTAAAGGTACCTCAGAAGGCTCACTACAGAATCATTTCCTGCAAAGATTCCCTGAAATTGTCTGAGAATTCCTTGGAGACCAAGAGAAGCAGAATAAACATATCCAGGGCATTAGATATCTCAATGCTCAATCATTTCTAATCCAATTTTTCTGGTCTGCTCTCCCCAGCCTCACTCTAAGATGTTGCCAGTCCTTAAGGTATTGTGTCTCTTCATGCAAGACAGGCCTTACTGCATCTGCTGAACACCACAGAGCAACTCACAGCAGGGCATTCGTGACCTCACTGAGCAAGCTTTACCTTTCAGCTCCAGGATTGCGGGTGTAACAGCAGTCAGACTTGCACATTTATGATCCTGCAGTCTTTCAGTGTATTGATTATGTACTAATCAAAGGCAATTAAGATTGTGCTGTGTATTGAAGATGCAGCTCTATGAAAAAATATGCCTCAAGAATTATCACAAACTGGATGCTTTCCCTTTCCACACTACAAAGTAAACCTCTTCTCCAGTAATAAAATACTGATATACACCAGCAGCTTTCAAGCCATGCCTTGTAGGAAACTACTCTGCTCCCAGCAACTACATCCAATTTAAAAGCAACTGAGAATATTACCATATTCTAATTACTTTAAATTCATATGTATGATTACTTCATGAAACTCTCATAAGGACTGGAGGAAAAAGAGAGTTAGACAGCCTCTTTAGTACTACTTGGGGGAAAAAATGCCTTGGGATTCTCTGTGTGCACGTTTTTTAACACAAGACACAGATATAAAATACAAATTACAGTGTAACATTCCAGCATGTGTATTTTTGTATCACCTGGCTTGAGGTAACTTCTTACTACAGACACCTGAAAGTAAAAGACAGGCATGACTTGATATACACTCAGACCCTCACAAAAATCTAATGATTTTAGGTGTTTTTCGGAAAAAATTTTATAAGCTTTCAACAGAGAAATATAACAGCAGGCTCCTAACTATCCAATCTTATTTCTTTTTAAGGCACCCAGGCCTGAGCTGAGCAGCATTCAATTTAAGAAAATAACTGTGGCCTCTATGTCTGTACAGCACACTGAAAATAAAGAGAAATTACATACTAGCATTAAGCATCAATGAGAATACATGAGATACAAGAGTATCTTATTCTAAACTCAAGGTCAATATGCTCTATAAGCATTTATTTCACCTTCTTCTGCATGTACAGTCACTTTAGCTATACACTAAGCAAGCATATTAATACCTTAATTCTTGAATATGAGTTGTTTGCCACAAATAATTTTTACATGCAATTTCATTCATATGAAAGAAATGTTTCCTGTTGTATTTTGTGCACATTCACATCTACTGACTGAACATTAGCTACATATTTGTGAGATGCAGCAACTATCATGTATTACACCTGGCTGAGATATTGGCTTTATTTCAAAGCTTGCCATCAAACCAAACGAGATTTGAATCAGGTCACTGGAGACAGAAAGTGGCTATGCTCAAGTGGACAGCTGATTCTTACAGAATTTCTCCAAAGCACAGAATGTATTTCCTTTATAGTCTGGATTAGATGAGAAAAAAGACATTTCAGTATCAAGTGGATACAGCCAGGAAAAAAGCATCTGATACGTGAACTGAGTTATGAGGTTGGTAACAGGCTGCATGCAGGTAAGTAAGCGCAAGTTCCAAGCTCAGTTCTCCCTCCAGAGGCCAAAAAGAAGTGGTAGCTACCTTTGTTGCAGTGGTACAAATCTCAAAGCACAGTAGCAGGAGATAAAATACTATGCTCCTGAGCATTTGGAAGAGAAATGAATGGCTCTAGATACATGAAAGCAATCCTAAAAAGTTCAAACCTTATGTTAGCTTATGGCTTTCTTATACATACAGAAGCTACCTTATATCCTGTTGGTCAAAACCAAGAGACTTTCTGATTTCAGTCACAGCAGCATGTCCTCCAACACGCATCTTTATTCCAGAAGTACACAATCCATTTGTTAACCTACATGCCTACAGCACTGCAGTGAAATTAAATATACTCCCCAGAAGGCTAATGTTCTTCTGCAGCTTCTTGTAATTTTCACAATTTCCATCTGTTTCTGCTTAAAGTTGCCACGTTTGCTTTCTGAATCAGACTTTAAAAATGTGAACAAAAAATCAGATACAAGTTCCCAAAGACTGGAAGGGAAACAGACTGAAGTGATGTATGGTGCAGACAGTAGCAAGGCTAATATTAAAAAGAAGTTCAGAAAAATACCAAATAACCCTATGTTATGGCACAAGGACTTCAGCGCTGTCATGAGGAGAGCCACAGGATGAAGAAAGAGAAGTACTTTTCACTACTTTCATGGAAACCCACTCAAATTTAGCTAACACAAAACACTGAATACAGCAAAAAAAAAAAACCTCAACAGTTTAAAATAAAATTAAAAAGCTTTATTCAGTGATGTTTAAGTCTCTGAAGCTTCTTTTTACAGTGATGGTGGAATGCAATGCACTGCCTAATGTAACACGCACATACTCAAAACTACACGCAGGTATTATCCAAGACATTCCCAAGATAAAAAAACTCAACAAGATAGATGCAAATATTAATACCTCATGAGGTGATACAGGTCGTGTCACATTGAAGCTCTCTTCCACATCTGGAGTACCCACATAGATATTGAGGTACCTGTAATACAGTTTCAAAATAAGCAATGAGGCAAATATTTTTCAGGCAACCTGAAGGAAGCAAAATTTTACATACACTGAAAAATTAAATTATTTTGATGAACACAAGTTGATTAATAATGAGCAATGATTCTTCCCAAAGTAACTCACTGTATTTGAGTTGTGGTCAAATTCGTTAAAATTTAGCCTGCATGTGCAATAAACCCTTAAATCTTCCCATCTTTCTCTTACTTTATGCAATGAAAGAGAGAAGTCACGAAAAACACCCTCTTGATTTATACCTATACAAGTGCTTATAAATACTTTATAGCTGATAACGAACCCATGAGATAGCACTCATGCTGCTACTGATATAGAAATCATCTCATGCTTACTTCAGATACCACATGGGGTCGGCATCACTTGTCACTTTTTCATTGGCCTTCATGATTTTCTTTATCTGGAGGAGAAAAAGAAGAAAATGGAACCTTTTCTGGGTACTAAGAGCCACTCTCCCCTCCCCCCAGGAAAGCCTACCTCGACATTGATGAAATAGTTGAATGAGTCTATGTGCTGCTTCACCAGCCCTTTCACCTGAAAAAGAATGGACACAGCAAATAAAATCAGCTTCAGTAACATTAATCACACAAGGAAGAAATTAAAATATACGCATGGCTTTGGATAACTGTGCTGAATTCTTTCAGCTGACAAACTTCTGGGAAGTGGCTGGATGCTCACTCTGGTGCTACACTACATTTCCAAGCTTACACCAGAGCTGCCAGATAAAGAGCATGGACAGGGTCTCCAAGAGCCAGTAAATCAGGGAAATAATCTGGAAACATTACATATATACACTATGGATTGAGAATAACCACACCAAAATGCAAACCTCTAGGAGGATGTCTCCACAAAATAATCTGTAAATTAATCAAGAAAACAATCTGTGGAACAAGTCTGTTGATAACTGCAAGGAACCAAAACAAAAGGCAAAATCCACAGGAAAGTGAGGACGGGTATTCTGGGAAACAGTAAAAGCTAGAAGAAGGGAATGTAAAGTTAGAAAGGAGATGAAACATTCACACCATGAAATGAGTGTGTAGAACTAACCTTTAGAAATGCTGGAAGAAGTCTCCATTTTTCCTGAAAACAAAAAAAGTTTGAAACATCTTTCCAAGGAGCAGCCAAATATCTAACATGCCTGAGCCTTTTTGTCTGCATGTTTTATTATTGTTGTTGTTTTTTGAACAGTAACATTATTTTAAATCAGACACACTTAGGAAAAAAACAAAACAAAACAAAAAAACAACTGTCTAAAGCCAACAGAGATGGATAAAAATTACCTGGACCCTCTCAGTAAACCATATGTGCAGTATTTACTCAGGATGCAATGGCACACTACCTTTCCTAAGAGCAACTTATGTGAAAATACATTTTTCTTAGAAAATTCCTTAATGCTATGTCCTCATTTAAGACCAACTAATGTTTTTTTTGGTTTTGTTCAGTTAACACTGTAAATTATATTCCTAGAAAGGTAAGATTTCCTACAACTTTGACTTTACATAACACATGCAAGAACCTCAATCCTGGGAGCAGCACTTGTCTCTAAAACTTATCAGGGCCCTAAATCCTATAAAGATTTAGCAAAAATACTCACAAGTGTTAAATATCAAGGTTCCTACACACTTTCCCAGATTTTTAATCTTTGATGAGCACAGGGAACATCTCTTTACATCAGCCCCACTCTCTCATGGCAGTGCAAAAACTTGCATATATCTTTGGCTGGAAACAAAATCCTTTTATTTAGGAGGAGTGTTCAAAGCCCTCATACGCTTCTCCATCTACCACCATTTAAAAATACTACAAAATTAATAACCTAAAACCTGTAGAAAGTTGTTAGCTTTCTTTTATCCACAGAAATGTTGATGGTACTCTTGGCTTTCAGCCTTCACTGCTGTTGTTTGTTAATCTACTAATCCTGCTTGTGATCCCAATTTAACATCTCATAATGGCAAAGCTAATGCAGTAAAAAGAGACACATGCAGGATGGTGCGGCTTTTACTACTGGTCCTTCGTGGTTTACATGCAGTAGTGTTTACAGTCTGGAAGGCTGAAGAGTGGTTGATTTCAGGTTTTTATTATTAAATGTTATGTCTAAAAAAGGGGGCTTAATATGCTAAATAGTAATGCAATTAAACTGATGACCTAAGGACGAGACTAATGATTTTAATCCTAAGTAAATATTTCAAGGCCAGGCTGGAAGGGGCACGGGGCAACCTGGTGCAGCGGGAGGTGTCCCTGCCACGGCAGGGGGATGGAAGGACATGAGCTGTAAGGTCCCTTCCACCCCAGGCCGCTCTGTGACTCCGCGTGCGGGGTACAGGTTGGGCAGAGACTGGGGAGGGGACGGCACCTCAGGAGGCCGAGCCCGGGTTCATGAGGGGTGGTACAGGGCAGCTCGGACCAGACAACCTCCGCGCCACACACACACACACACACACACACACACACACACACACACACACACACTCCCCGAGCGGCGCNCTGGCAGCGCCCCGAGGTCCCCCCTGAAAGCCCGAGCCCGTCAGCGCCCTCTGCCGGCACAGCTGGGGGAGGCCGGGAGGCGGCAGGGACACGGAGCAGTTGGGCTTCAAACCGCTTTCCTGCAGTTTTTAGGTGTAAAGCAACGCGGAGCATCACCTTTTAGCGTTATCATTATTATTGAATGCTGTACCTGAATCACGTACAAATTTATTTGTTTTCCTTTACAAGGGTCGGTGCCACAGAGACACCAAAGTCTCAGCCAGATGGGGAGCTACTCATCTGGCCCACTTCAAGATGATACAAGAAGCACGAGTGGTCTTTGCAGATTCCCGTGGCAGTAAGGTTTTGAGATAGACATATGTAAATATAATAACTGGTAAGTAGGTTCTAAAAGCAGAGTATGAAAGCAGTACATACAGACGTCTGTTCTAGCTCAAGTTCCACATGAGTAACACTCACGGGGCTGGGTCTGGGCCCCACCCATCCTGGACACTAAGGTCCCTACCCTAAAGAGGAGTAATATTTCAGACTCCTTCCATTTGGTTTCCTGCCTGAAGCACAGAGTCAGAGGAGAATTTGTTTAATATGTGGCAACCCATATTTAATCCATGCAAGGCTTCTGTCGAACATAGGGAGAAGCTTGGAGCAGCTTCTCATAGAAGCCACGCCTGCAGTCCACTCCCCCTCCAACTCTGTCATGCAAACCTAATACATCCTTCGGCCAAGTAGTCAAATTTAAACAGGCAGCTGCTTTGAATATTATTTGTACAGCTGGGTTAAAGTCAATACTCTACACTGGAGCCGCTTCTGAGAAGTAACAGAAAACCAGTCACAACAGAATATTAGTGGAGTCATTTATCTTTGGCATTTAACAATCCGTTGCATTTAATAAAGTTTGTATAAATGACTTTTCACCACCGATTGTATCACAAACAAAATTTAATGCATACAAACCCTCAAATACTTGGTTTTTAACAAAGCTGCTACAGAATGGCATCTTGTTTCAAAAGGACAACTTCCAAGTAGAGGCAAGTGCATTTCAGCCACAGTAGCATAAACAGCATGCAACACATGACATTAAGCAGACACAATGTCCCCGTTTGAAACATTAAAACACATTAAACAATCACTTGAAACAGAGGCCATGCTATAAAATGCCCTTTGCAAATCACCTTAACCACCAACCCCCCCCCAACAAATGCTATGCTTTGAGTATTTACTGGTAAAAACTAGCATGACAGTCTCTCCAGCTCATTAAAGAGCTATAGCTTGATATTTATTTGTACAACAGAATGGATATAAAATATTACAATTAAAACTTCATAATCATATTAGCAATCACCTTCAAATGTTCAGAAAATCCTCTTTTGGCTGAAGCTCAAAATCATGTAGGTATTTCTAAAATTGTAGCAAATCACTAAGATTCATTACCTGCTTTTGAAATGCACTCTTCTCTTAATGATTTTGAATTGCCTATCAAAATTTTATATTCAGCTAAGCAAGCCTGGCTTACCTAGTGGCACAGTTACGATAGCCTAAGAGTTCCTTGCTCCTAGGTTTTCCAGGAAACAGTTCCCTTTAAAATATGTGTTCATCTTTATTTTGTGCAATGTTTTCACAAGGGATAGAACAGAAGTGCACTAGAGAAATTTCTCTAAAAAGGCATTTTGAAGAAAGTCTTCCTTAACACTTACATGTGACCAAAGTCCTTGGACGCTGAAGAACAACTGAATAGAAGTAATTTCCTTTGCTGTCAAGGGTACACATTCCTGTAGAAATGGACTACAAAACCACAGTGCTAATAATGCCCAGGTACTTTTTAGACCTTTATGACAGACACAGTAATGTACATAAACAATTTGTGTGACACATTATGCTTTTACAGGTTATTTTNACTCCGAGAAAGCCCGAGGTGCGCCCGGCCGCTTGCCCCTCGTCCTGCTGACCTCCACCGTGTTGACCGGGGCCGCCGCCTGCTCCGGGGTGAGCGCACCCAGCCCGAGCGCCTCCATCGCCACTCGCGCACCGCGGCGCTGCAGCACAGCGCGTCCCCCCGCGCTTCGGCGCGGCGCCCGAAGGTTCCGGCCCCGCGCAGCCCAGGCGCCGCCAAGCGCTGAGCGCGGCCAAGGCCCCGCAGCCCGCCCCTCCCTCTGCCCTGCAGCCCGCCCCTCANGTAACACTCACGGGGCTGGGTCTGGGCCCCACCCATCCTGGACACTAAGGTCCCTACCCTAAAGAGGAGTAATATTTCAGACTCCTTCCATTTGGTTTCCTGCCTGAAGCACAGAGTCAGAGGAGAATTTGTTTAATATGTGGCAACCCATATTTAATCCATGCAAGGCTTCTGTCGAACATAGGGAGAAGCTTGGAGCAGCTTCTCATAGAAGCCACGCCTGCAGTCCACTCCCCCTCCAACTCTGTCATGCAAACCTAATACATCCTTCGGCCAAGTAGTCAAATTTAAACAGGCAGCTGCTTTGAATATTATTTGTACAGCTGGGTTAAAGTCAATACTCTACACTGGAGCCGCTTCTGAGAAGTAACAGAAAACCAGTCACAACAGAATATTAGTGGAGTCATTTATCTTTGGCATTTAACAATCCGTTGCATTTAATAAAGTTTGTATAAATGACTTTTCACCACCGATTGTATCACAAACAAAATTTAATGCATACAAACCCTCAAATACTTGGTTTTTAACAAAGCTGCTACAGAATGGCATCTTGTTTCAAAAGGACAACTTCCAAGTAGAGGCAAGTGCATTTCAGCCACAGTAGCATAAACAGCATGCAACACATGACATTAAGCAGACACAATGTCCCCGTTTGAAACATTAAAACACATTAAACAATCACTTGAAACAGAGGCCATGCTATAAAATGCCCTTTGCAAATCACCTTAACCACCAACCCCCCCCCAACAAATGCTATGCTTTGAGTATTTACTGGTAAAAACTAGCATGACAGTCTCTCCAGCTCATTAAAGAGCTATAGCTTGATATTTATTTGTACAACAGAATGGATATAAAATATTACAATTAAAACTTCATAATCATATTAGCAATCACCTTCAAATGTTCAGAAAATCCTCTTTTGGCTGAAGCTCAAAATCATGTAGGTATTTCTAAAATTGTAGCAAATCACTAAGATTCATTACCTGCTTTTGAAATGCACTCTTCTCTTAATGATTTTGAATTGCCTATCAAAATTTTATATTCAGCTAAGCAAGCCTGGCTTACCTAGTGGCACAGTTACGATAGCCTAAGAGTTCCTTGCTCCTAGGTTTTCCAGGAAACAGTTCCCTTTAAAATATGTGTTCATCTTTATTTTGTGCAATGTTTTCACAAGGGATAGAACAGAAGTGCACTAGAGAAATTTCTCTAAAAAGGCATTTTGAAGAAAGTCTTCCTTAACACTTACATGTGACCAAAGTCCTTGGACGCTGAAGAACAACTGAATAGAAGTAATTTCCTTTGCTGTCAAGGGTACACATTCCTGTAGAAATGGACTACAAAACCACAGTGCTAATAATGCCCAGGTACTTTTTAGACCTTTATGACAGACACAGTAATGTACATAAACAATTTGTGTGACACATTATGCTTTTACAGGTTATTTTTGTCTCTCCATAAAAAATAGACTGTAATATAAAATATTAAAAACAAGCTCTAACTTGTACCACACACTGAGGTTTTCTCTATATGACATCTTAAAAGGAGTATTACATGGTAATATATTAAAATATAATTTTCAAGTAAATTATTCAATTTCATAGACAAGAGCATGTCTATAATGTGTATTCCAGCACTATCTAATCCCAGTAATCTGAAATATGCAAGATAAAGCCCGTGTAAACTTAAAGAAGTTCACTTCCACATCTCTCCATTTCAATCCTATTCATTTTTTGTATGCAAGATTCCCAATGCCTTAAATGGGAACTAAGTATTGGGGCCCAGTCCAAAGAAATTTGAGGAAAACAGGAGCATTTCTCACCCACTCCATAAAAAAGTGAATCTAATAATATTTTCAAAAATGACTAATTACTCAGGTTCTTGCTTTCAGGCCTAAGAATACCTTGTGAAAAACTTACATTCTGTTTGATAAGGGCATGAAAGGGGCAGTTCTTCTGTGGTACACTGTAAGGTCAGGGTTAAGTGCTTTTGGGAATACAGGTTTTTTTTAAACTTAAAAATACTTACTACCCATCCATTAAGATCAAAGATCAGTACATACACATATTAAAGTTCTGTATGACCTCCACTGAATAAACAAAATGCTTATAAACACATTATATACAGAAATTTACTCCACCCCCCAACATCATGTTTCTCAGCAGTTCATCATTAATCTCAATTAGAGTTGAGAAGTTCTGAATGATTCCTACTTGAAGTGGTGAATGCTGCTTGTGTAACTGCTATCCTGCAAACAGCTTGTAACACTGGCATTCTTTAATGTAATAGAAGCAAAGTTCTGGGTCCAGTAATTTGCAGGAGTACCTGAACTTGGCCTAGTGTGAACCTGGGTTTGGTTACTAAAGCAGTTATGGTATACTTTCTTCTTCAAGGTATTCTCAGAAACATAATTGTTGTCTGAGATGTTACTCTACAAAAATACAATGTAAGCATAATACATTTTATCTACAGTTGTTTTGTCATTTCCTTATATGCATTGCTATATGTAAATATATTTGAGTTGAAAAGTAACATTGTTTTGATGGTGGCAAAACAATAAGTACATTGCCAGCTCCTTCCCACTGCAAGTCATGATAAATGCTTGCTATGGAAATTAATAATTCACTGGCTATTACAAGTGAAAATCCATTAAACAAATATTTTTCTATTAAAATATATATATATGACCTTGACATTAACTTCTTTGCAGTGAATTTCAGAAACTATCTGTATACATTTTACAAGACCTTTCCCCATCAACAGTTACTGGAGTAGGCTGTTCTTAGAGATGTGACTTCCCCACTGTCTTGGAAGATAAAAAAAAGGGTACATTTTTTAATTGCTAGATGTTTCTGCTTCTGTTTTCTCCATTGCTGCCTCAGGAAAAAGCAGTTTTCTAAGTATGCTTGCATAGAATGGTCCATACACTTTTTTATTGAAGTTTACAATGCTTGCATACTGAGATCCCAGAAACTCTATCTCTGTCTGAATCACCGAAAGGCCTCCTGGCATAGTAGGCATACACTTCTGAGAACTTGGACGAGCAAGCAAGCTTCTCATGAAGAGCTGGATTCGTTTGTCTGAAATGGAATATAAAGTACACTCAGAACAAATGTAAACCCAAGATGATGACATAATCACTTTGTAAGTACCCTGCACATCACCATAGCAAAAAATCCAACAATGTAAGCAACAACTCTTTCCCAAGATTGTTTTGGGGTGGGAAACGATACTGTAAGCTTCTTAAATTTGGCTGCTGCAAGGTGGACACAGCATAAACCTACCGTAACAAGTTACATTAACTAATATCAAGTAGACTCAAAGGAAAAAAAACAAACCTACTAGGTTTAAACCTAGAACGGACAGAAAGAAGACTAAATAACACTCATTTTATCTAAATTCTTCTCCAAAATACTAGGCTGCCTAGGCTTGTCTCTACATGCCCTTTTACGATTATTTCTAGCTGTGACTAACCACGCTCTGCAGCACACCAAGAACACCATCTCTAAGTAAACACTATATCCTTAGTCTTAGCTGAGCCAGTATTCTACTGCACTAAGAAAATATTTTTAGAAGATAATTGGACAGCTGATTAAGCTTGCTGGGAGTAAGTTTTTAAACAGACACATACAATACGACAATTAGGTAGTCTCTTACTAACCAATCAAGGAACAGACAGGGTTATTCTTCTCAACAATATGAGCGATTTGACCCATTAAGTTACTCTGCATTTCTTCACTAAGAGTGGGAAGACCTCTTTCACTTAGGGACTTGTTCACTATGCTGCAAATCTGGACACCAATAGCATTCAGAGCCTCCTTCAAGTCAAAACTTCTGGAAGAAACAGAAAAGCATTAAATTCTGCAGTTTCTGTAGCATCGGTTGTAAAGTGCCCTCACTTGCCTCCTTTCCCTTTTATTTTCAACCTGGTCTCTGCAATGAGAATTTTGCAAAGTTTTCATGTTTTGCTGCAGATTTATGTAAATCTAAATATACAGGAAAATTTCTATGTGGAAGACCTAGTTGTGATTCAAATGGGAAAAGTAATTTCAAGTGTGCAGCAGTGACCCCAGTTCACTTTATCCTTGTGCCTAGGTGTTTTTCTGGGCCACGTGCATAACATTTCATGAGAAAAAACAGAGTGGTTTTTTAAACCACTTTTAAAACTCTTCTAAAAACAGTCACATACATCAGACTTCCCTGTAGTACAAGCAGCCAAAGAAATAAGCGGCCAAGTAACTTGAACTACCTACAACAAGTCTGAAGCAACTCCCAAGAGGATTTAATGAATGTATTGCCACAGACTCTCCAGTATTAGGAGTCTATGAATGAACTTCATTACTAGGTTCCAAAACCTGCACACTAACATCAAGACTAAGATTTCATTAAAATCTACCTTTGAAAACATGTGTCTAACATATAGCAGCCTTGTATCATAAAGGGAATATATAAATTATTAAAATTTGGTGTCTTCCTATTAAATAACAAGCACCAGCTATGACACTAGAATTGTTTCCAATTGTTTACTGTCATAAGAAGAGTTAAAAAAAGGAGTAAAAAAGGCCTTACTTCTTGTTCATGCCTTCAAGAAGAGGAAGAGAGATCCTTTTCAGCTGGTCAGCAAAATCAGGCACATCTACAATTGCTGCACCCACCATGTTGTTTGTTATGAGAGAAACACAAGCTATGACTTTTAATTGATTGAGCTTTTCTCTCAACTCCTGAAGACGAACTTCATCTGTTATTAGAGTCTAGAATTGAAACAAGAATACTAATTTAGGAATAAGGAGGGAGAGAGACAAGGAAAAGGACAGGTCTAGGATGTAGTGATGAAACACTACTATTTTTAATCACAAATACACAAACCCGGAGAAGACAGCAACTGAAATACCCTAAATATGTAGCATAGTATAAAGTGGCATTATGCACAAGTACCAGAAGTAAACCCATGGTGGGAAGAAAAGTAATGAGAAAACTGAGGACATGGCACCTTATTCCTCATCACTGCTGACAAATCTGCAACCAACAATTCAGCTCACGACATGGAATGCTCAGAGGATCTAGAGGACATCGTAATGACCAAGTTACAAACAGAATAGTCTTCTGGATCTGGGTATCTTTTGAAAAAATGCCAAGATTTGTAACTGATGGGTAATAATGAACTGTACTTGACAACAACCAATTGAACCACCAGAGCAGGTTCTGCAAGCGATACACAACCCGCACCAGGCAAAAAGCCAGCTGATTATACCAAGAACGTAAGTGATTCCCACAGCAAGATGTAGCTGGAGTTAATTTTAGGTTACAAAGAGTTCATTCTGAGCAGCAAGCGGCATTAACATCCAACTGTAGTTGGCAGCAATTTCACAGTATGGCATGCTAGATCTACCAGAGGACATCTGTATGTAGTTCTTACTCACAACTGTTCAAAGAAAGGTAAGGAAGTCGTTTCCCTTCTGTCCACTGACTGAGAACACCAAGAGCATACCCATGTATTTAACAAATTCTCTGCCAGGCCAACCTACATGTAGCTAAGGGCTAATTTGCTGGAAATGCAAATTTTAGCCCTGACTAATGGCAAATTTCCACACTGGCTTTATGGAAAGTTGCAGAGGTCAGTAATCAGGAATTGGAGGGAAAAACTGAACACTGAGTCTTGAAGCAATAGTTCATATTGAAAGTGAAAATACCTACTTTAGAGGCCTCAAGCTTTTATTGATTCTGTTCTAAAGAGCGATCCCACCAATTCCTGCTGCTGTTAGGAAAACAGGGTGCTAGAGTCAGTTCTTTTAAAGACAGAGAAAGCCAAGTACTGTCAATACAAGGCCCAGCCTTTGACCACAGCCAAGACTGCTCTTAGGGTGGAGCTGGTGAGCTATGATTGGAAAGAGGCAGAACAGCCTTTACCTTGTTCTTTTCTGGTTGTTGACTTGCCCATCTCGAATTTCAGAAAGTAGACTAGAATATAATCTGCAAATTTCAAATTTACTGTGCAGAAATTTAAGGAGTATAGAAGAGTATTCACTTACTGTCATCAATAGCAGGATTATTGCATCACATCAATTATTTCATATAACTAGTAATCTGAAGACACCAAAATATACTTCTTACCTCTGGAATTGTTTTGCAATAATCCCACTGTAACAGTTTCAAGTAGCCATTGTTTAGCACCAGTGTAGGACTAATACTTGGTTTTGAACTACTATCAGCACCAGGGGATGATGAAGACTCATCAGAAATAGATGACAATTCATCTTCTATCGATTCCTTTATCCATTCTGTTGTGAGATTCAGAGCACCTAGGCATTGCAAATAGCACAGATTTACTGCATGCCTTCATCAAAATAAGCACTACGTTGAGAAAAAAAAGATTGTATACACAAGAGAATTCAACTTCTGAAGACTTAAACATAGTGGACAGCTGAGTCTTCACAAACAGTAATTCTCTCACTCACTTTCTTCCACTGATCATTTTCCACTGGTCACCTTTAAATTCTACCTGGTTTGTACAAACCCAGCCACAAATTGTTAAGACTTCAGACAAGAATTTTAGGTAATAGAAGTCTCAAAGTTTGAGTTCCCAAAGGATTGTTTTCCCCTTTCCGGAGAGGGCACTTACCAGATAGGGCGTAAGACTGCAAAGTAGAGGTGAAGGAAGATTAAAACATTTGATTTGTTGTGGTAGAGTTTTTCTCAGGCTGCATATATGAACACTACAGGCCCTATCAGTGGCTCAGGGCTCCCATTTTAGAAGCCCCTGCTCCAGATGTTAGCACATCTTACTAATTCTTCTTGGAGGATATATTTATGAACACTGTTTAACCAAATCACACAAAATGTGTAATAGTGGATCAAGTTCACTTTGCACCATCTAATAAATTTTGTTCAGAGCCTGCCTTTTGTTTATTAAAAAATTGATCTTACCCCTTCCAGCTTTCAGGTGCACTAATTTATATGTTTACTTCACACTAACAACAGAACTGTTGCACACAAAAGAAAAGTCTCATCTTACATAGGGCTTCTGCATCCAGACAAACAAGAGTCACCACTTGTTTGTTTTTCAGACACCAACCAATTTGGCAAATGTAAGTTTGTCTGAAAGTGCCCCAGATTACAGACAGACAAACTCAACAGCAAGCTAAGCAATCACCCAGTGATAGCTCGCTTGTCAAAAAATTTTCCCATTACTTACATACAGAAAGAAATTGAAGTTTTCCTCTGACTGCAACCTACGAAGTTTTCACAGCATGTATTTAAATTGTCTTCTTTTCAAAGAAAAGTTTAAATTAAATATAGCACGATACATACTTGGTGTTTCTTCAAGAATTTCCTGGAATTTTGTTCTTTCGTAGTCCACCAAGTTATGCCAGAGGTACGGTCTAAGGCTTTTAATTGTGTAATTTGCCATATCCACTTTCATCAGGTCCAAAACACGGAATATTTGTCTGCAAAGAGGAATTTAAAATTTCACAGTTTAATTTGGTCAGTGCACATGTGAAGCACATGTATATTATCACTTTAATTTAAATTTTGGGAGAAGTGAACTCCTTCATTAGCATTTCAGAGTAACAGATATGTTACCTATCATCGAGAATTCTTGAAGGAGTAGTACATTTAAGGCTTGGCCTAAGTTAAAAAGAATAGGACTAATGTAGCATCACTAAATGCTACAGCCCTGTAACTCTTAAGTTTTTCAAAACCTACATTAATTGGTATATTTCAGCCTAAATTAATGGATTTTAACTTTTTGGGCACTGATTGCATTAAGAGAAACAATCATTCTGACCCAATTGCTTTGATCCCCATATATATACACAGTAGAACTACTACCATTTAGTCTTAATATTTCAGTGTACCTCAAGAGCACTGTTTCCTGCCTTGTAATGCAAATGTTTTACTCAAATTCAAGTAATAAGATCTTAACTAAAGAGCTTTTAAATCCAAAGTTTGGCCTTCCAGAAGCAGCATGCAATTAACACTTCAAAAAAAAAACCTAACCAAACAGTACAAGTGTGCTGCTCATATTTTGTAAAATGAACAAGACTGAAAAAAAGAGTTTCTGAAACTGATTATTGCAAGAGTTTAGATATTAGATATTCAGAACTGCCTGGTTTCATCTAGGTATCCTACCCATTTCATTACAAAGTAAGATACACAATCTGGTCAGTGTGTGAGAGCTCTTCTCCTTTAATGCTTCAGGAAGTTTTCCCATAGTTTGAGAACAGGTGTTATGCAAACAGACACAATTTTAGACTTCCTTTACCCAGCCCCCCTGCCTTCCACTGTCTACTACCCTTTCAGAGAGGAATCTTTTTTCCTCCAAAAAGCACACTCAAATACAAACCTCAGTAACTCTACAATATTGTCAGTTGCTTTTAACTGTTTTATGTCGTTATCTCTTATTGGAGCACATAACTTTCCCATTGTGTTGATGATGTAGTTAGCTAGCCCAGGAATATCAACAGCATTGTGTTCTGCCTGCTGCCTTATAAGATCCGTATCTAGAACTTCACAAATTTGATTGTGAATCCTATTTGCTCCAGGAGTCAGGAAGGAAAGAAGAATCTAAATTAGAGAGGGGGAAAAAAACAAAAAGCTTATCAATAAAAACCAAACTAATTAGTAAGCACACTTGAGTGGAATTTTAATATTCATGTCAGGTGTATATACCTGAGAATTTATAACCAGACATTTTAAGACTGAACATTATCAAAGGTTGTGGGGGAAAAATGGACTGTTTGAAAAAAAAAAACAAACAACCAAAACCAGTACAGTTCTGCAAAAACGCTCAAAGTCACTAAAACAAAAAGCAAGTCAACAACTAGACTCGTTCAAAGGCCGGGAGGCAACCCTGCAAAACAAACATTTACTAACTTAAAATTCTGAAAGACTTAGTATTGTGCCAGGACTGAAGGTTTGTATGCTCACCTGTGCGATAATCAAACAATGAAGTCTAAGTGGGCAGGTGCAATCATGCTTATACTCTTGCTCATGCCCTAAGCTCACAGTATGGTTCTGGAAACAGGATAGTAGAGATGTGAAGCTTTGGGAAAAGAGATGACTTTCAACTGATCACTGTGGAGTGAAAGCTGAGTGAACACACCACTGTTTGTTTGTGGCCATATTCCTGGTTAATATAAATATACTACAAGTAGACATCTATTTTCAGTTCTGAATAATCATAGCTTCATATTGTAAAAGAAAAATTAGAAGGTGTTGGCTCAGCTAAGTTAAGCAGACCCTTCAGTGAACTAAGGGACTCTTAAAACTAAGCTGACAAAACAATACAGAGAAGGAAGAGCATTACCTCCCTAATTTCCTCAAAGAGCTTGATAGCATGTTCATATTCTGGAGGATCTTCATTGAGTTCCGATTCCAAATGATCCCAAAATGCCTTGTGTACAATTTGTTTCACTGTGCCTGCAAAGCTGTAGAATAAGTCAATTAGATACGGGAAAGACTCCCAACCAGCTTCCATCCTTGTAACTGTTTTCGATGACACTGATCACTTGTTGGGAAACGCACCTCCCCAGATATTATACCCTGCAACCATATCTTTCTTGGATGGTGAATCATCAGCTTCCAAAACACTGTCTAGACTGCTCCATTCATTTCTCCTCTGTTTCCAACACCAGTGCTGCTTTCTGCAAAATTCAGGCTCTTACCTGTTTTGTGGGTAGTCTTCATGTTTTATGCAAAAATTTGCATTTACAGCAATTTCATGAGCTAGAGTCCAGTTTGACAGATTTCTTGTAGCTGCCATCAGTTCATCAAATGTGATAACCTTGGGAGGGCTTGCTGCTGGAACAAACAAGATCAATTCAAGCCAAATATCTATAGCTGATAAGTGCAATTGAATATACTAAAACCTAGAAATTTTACTGCTTGCTAATTGGACTCTAGTACTCTGGAAGAAGCAACCCAAGATTACCGAGTCTTTATATCTTCCTAAAACACTAACTCAGGATACTCCCAGCTTATCAGTGGTGTGTGTGTTTGTGGGGAAATACCACACAAGCCTCAAAACATTCTGAGGAGCATTTTCATACTTCTGCATCTGAACTAAGATACCTTTTTTCCTTTAAAACAGGATCTTGCATTCCACAGATTTCCTACTAACTGTTCTGTCAAAGGCACCCAACCAAAAGCACAGGCAGTAAGAGATACCAGATGTCCACTATAATTCCGAGCACATGATGGCTATATTGCCTGTTGAAAAGGTTCTGAAGTTACTGGCTTGCAAATCTTAAGATCAGCAGATCTTTCATCTGCTGTGTAATGTAAGTTATACTCATTTTTTTAGGTGTTAGCAGCAATGACAAAACAAACTCTACATTGGAAAACAAGAGCAAATTCCCAAAGTTTCTACATCCTCAAATTCTATAATTTAGTTTAGTATTTGGAAGGCTAGTAACAAAGAAAGACAAAGAACCAGCTGCCAACTGCAGCTCCACTAACAAGCTTGTTTTAATGTAAGACTTCATTTATAGAGATGTTAGAAGTAAGCATGGTCGGCAAATGCTTACAGACACACACAAACCACATCTTAACCAAGGTTTTATTTACCATTACTCAAATTATCTTCCTTGTGCAAATGTTTTCTGTTGGTACTACAAATCTGTAAGTTCCAGAATTCATTTCTAAGTGCGGAGATCAAACGGAAGAAACCCACCCTTTGCACAAAAGCATATCTGGTTGAGTGGGAGGCTGCTACCAATGTCAAGGTTATGAAGACCATGGTGACACACTTCTATTACACTTTCTGAAGGGAAGGAGTGCACAGGGAATGCACAGCTGCTGCTGGTGTTCCACACACAGGAGATTCACTGCTTCACAGCAGAGAGAAAGCCATGCCTCTCTGTTAACACTCTTAAAGAGACTCAGAATCCCAGGTTCTACCCACAACAGCAAAGAGAAACAAGGAAAGTTAGCCTTATTGGTCCATGCACAACGCAGGTAAGGCTGAAATAGGCTTACACGCTGGGGAGCTGGGTTTGCTTGAAGAATCACTGTTAAAGCTCTGCCTAGAATACTCTGAGTCGCTGGAAGAAGCTGTGCTTTCCGAGAGGCGTGAAGAATCTGAGTCACTGTTC
Organism: Irena cyanogastra; assembly: GCA_013397155.1. Lineage (NCBI taxonomy): Eukaryota > Metazoa > Chordata > Aves > Passeriformes > Irenidae > Irena > Irena cyanogastra. Next base: position 2,698,643 of record VWZV01006690.1, read on the forward strand.
TGATCATCATTGAGAGGCATTCTGATTCCCTTTACCTTGTTTACACAGTAAACAAGACCTGGAAAGACAAACACAAATTCCCATAAAACCAGCACTTACTTCTGTTTGTTTCTCAAAAGTCAGCTACTGATCAGTATATTGTGAATGAAGATCAAGTAGTTGCCTTTCCTAAACAGAAAAAGCAAAGGAAAGGATCTGGCTTGGCATGCAGAATCATATAGTTACCAACAAACTATACCTGTTCTGTAAGAAAGCTTTGTACCTTCAGCTGTTTCATACCTTAACGATTATGCTGGAGACAGTCCCTAAATTGGTTATATTTCAAAAAATGAAAGACTACCCAGAGGAACCTCTGAAGCTGCTCGTTGCAAGAATTTTGGTAGTTTTCAACGTCTATAAAGGCATCTTGTGATGTTACCATCCCCCAACTGACTTCACGAAGAACCGCTCTTTAGCAATGAGTTTCCTTCCACAAACAGGCTGCACTGAGTGTAACTATGGTGAAGCAAACACAGAAGTTGCAGGATGAGAACAGGCAAGTAATTAAAAATATTACATTTCTGACAGAGTGTAGCTGAAAGTCTGGCCTGCTGTTTTAGGCTGGTCTGTGCTCAGCATCAGACCAACAATGACAGACTCATTCCTCCTAGGGGTGAGAGTGGGTGCACAGGTTTTCTGGTTTAAGTCGAATGGCAACTTCGAGCATTTAACATTCTATTTAGCAGAGAAAACAACCTCCACTGACAAGTGTTGTGCTTCATAGTGCTTCTGTCTGTGTAAAGAAACTTGCCTCCCAGGCAGATAATCTGCAACTGCAGAAAATGTGGACAGCTGCACCACAGTGTGATACAGATGACTAACAACTGCATGACAGGAAGTGAAAAATATGTTCATAATAATATTAAAATGAGAACCTGGAAGTCAGCTGTAATTACTACCAAAAGAATTTGGCCCAGATACCAAAAGTAGCTGTCCATCTCTGATTATGGCCATAAAGCATTCTGTAGTGGACTTTATGAAGCAACATAGGCAGAAATGGTTTCCATCAGCAAATTTAACTAATATATAACTTCATTTATTATTAAATCAAATCAACTTCAGTAGGCAGGGAATACCACACTTTGCAACTGCTGAATTTGAAAAAAGAGACACTTCTGGCAATAAAGGATGATCTTTGTACTTATGTGAATCAACATATTGTAGGATCCTGGGATAGACAAAAGGTAGTGAAAATGAAGACTGCTCTATGCTGGCACCTAGTTACAGCTTAAAGCATTTGACTTTTTGGGTACCAATTCATCCTGAATAGGCCTTTATAACTCGATGAGCTACTACACTGATGAGCACTCTCCTGTTAATTGAGATGATTAACATTTCTTAAGTGTATGTTTACTCTTCCTCCTCTCCCAAGAGGAAGGAGGATGCACTTGAGCACCTTATTTATGTCATACTTCGAGCTGGGTATTTTTGTGAAAAGAACTGGTCACATTAGCAAGAACACAGCTAACAGTTTATCACTGTACTGTGATATCACTGTACTGGAAGAGCCAGTAAGAGACACTTGACTAGAACATAGTCATGCATTCAGAACTTGCAGCATAACCTGCAATCCTAAGCATCGTAACTCTTATTAGAACAGCAACTCAGCAATCTTATAATTTCTAACAAGCAAGTATTTAAAACAGTATTGGCTAAAGAGAGTTACAAGAGAACCTAAAAAACACAAAACGCAGAGATATTTTCACTCGGAAATTGCATTTAAGTTACAATTAGAAAGGGGTCACTAGTTAATGCTAGAGAAGAAACAAACTCTTTCTTCAATTAAAATCTGTGTTACAGATCTCAAAGTTAGTGCTGACCAGAAACTAGTCGCGACAAACTAGTTATAGAACATCCTTGAGGCTCTTCATGTTGAACTGCTCACTTAAATACAGTAACACTGTACAGAGCCTACAAAATTTTTATTACCCTCCTAATTTCTTTTTATCAATATAAGAACACTGTATTTCCAAGTTTTAATCTTGTATAACACCCTTTTATTTCCATACAAATAACTAACCTCTGAAAGATTAATGTTGCAGGACGTGGTCCATCAAAAGATTTGATTAATGTTGTTCACAGTGTAGTGGCCCAAAGTCTTGCAAATCACTTGCTGAGTATGAGCACTTCAGAGTGTGTCTACTGCTTCAGTTCAGGTGTTAAGAACATGGAAGAAGGTAAATGACCATTAAAACCCCAAATACACTCACACAATTTACACATCATAATTTCATTAACTTCCTCTTACCTCTAGGTATGACAATGTTAATACACATTCAGCTTCGCAAGGTCCTTCTGAGAGAAGCACTAAACCAGCCATGAAGGCATCAGCGCTGCCATTTTCCACCCCATCTTGATTTCCAAGAAGATCAAGTGGTTAATTTAGAAGTCTATATACATTAAGTCCTTAAGCACTAGTCCCAGCAAAGGATCTTTTGGCAGCAAATAGCTGCATTTCAAAAAGGCACGTGGCATTTTGATGTATGAAGACCATACGTGTTCCTACAATATATGCACACATACAGACAGCAGAGCTGTCAGTACAGTGCTTCAGAAGGCTTAATTTAAGTAAGAAGTTTCAACACTGCTACAGGAGATGACACACAAAAACCCACTGCAATCTTCTGCCACGCTAAATACATTTCCTAGTAGAATGCTTCAAGCACAATGAGAAGCAAGAACGCGTGTACTCTGCTAAATGCTAAAAGATAAACACACCAAACGAAACATACATGAATATACAAGCAGAACCTGCAGAGGCCATCCATAACCATTCGGCAAAAATACAGTCATTGAGCATATGAAAGGTAAGCACAAACCAAAAATGGCATTTCTAATCAGTTACAACAATAGACAACTGAGTCACTTAGTCCTTGCTTTACAGCATACACTGGAAGAGCTGATTTTCCTTACATTTTTGTAGATAGCACAGAAGTTCTCATTAATAACTAATGGCCAAGTTTATTTAGAATTTAAGTTTAAATTATTAGAATGGTCACATAAAAGTACTTCAGAAAGACCTTCAGCCTTGCAAGATCCCTTTGTAACTCACAATCTTGGATAAACAATATTATCTTGTTATTTTTTATTTGTCTTTTTTTTATTTATCTTTTATTTTTTATTATGTATTAGGCTGTTGTTTTAATACACATATTAATATCCCAATTGTCCTATTAAAGCCTGAGGTTACAATCTGCTTTACTCTGCTGCATTAAAGACTATCCACATTTACATTTATATCAGGTTGGACACCATCACAGTGGGCTTCATCACATCATTTGCTTTCTTTCAATCAGTACCACACTGTAGGGTTAAGGATAAACTCTTTGGGGGACCAAGCTAAAAGTATCTTCTACATGCACCAACCCCAAGAGTCTACCTAATTTAACAATGAAGAAATAAATTCTCACATTTCTGCTATTTAGATAGGTGAGGATTATTCTTTCTAGTAAAAAGAAAATTAATACAAAACTGTAGATGCTTAAAGGCATCTTGTTCTTAACTGGTTACTGCATCACCCAACTCAATTCTTCATTTAGAACTTATCAAGACTACAAGAGTAGGTTAGTTTTAGAATACACAAACACACTTTTTATTTCTGAAGGTTTGCTTTAAAAGTTATTTTACGAAGCACCTGAGGAGAGGAGGGAGGAAGAGAGTTTCACAGTTTGCTGGGTTTTTTCCTTCAGATACCATCTTCAAGGAAAGGTTTTCCACAGCCCCGCTTTGTTCAAAGGAAGAGTGCATGGACACCGAGACTTATGAGTGCTCTGTCCAGTTTTACCACTATGAAGGTCTTAACTTTGTTTATTCTGCTGGGCTCACATTCTTACTATCTTCAAGCTGGCACCGACTGAATCTCATTTGGTCTCGAATTTCCCTTTCACTGACTCCACCTCTGTCAGCACTCACGACACGAGAACAGAAAAGAGCCTTTGTTAGGAGTTACTCGCATTTCCTCCCGCCTCGTTTTTCACAGCTTACAGCCGACACTTCTCCCCTTTAGCTTTTTAGTTCCACAGCTCTTCTCTTTGAAGAGACACTTCTCTTCGTGAAGGCTTAAAAAACCGTATCGGCGAGAGTGAGATGCGGTCGAGTGCCCCGAGCGTTGCCCGCAGGAGTCACCTCCGGCCGGACAGGTCGGTGATGGGACGAGGGGCCGTGGTCCCCGAGGAGATCCCGGGGACGTCCTGCCCGCTGCCCTCCCTCCACCGAGGGGAGCCGGTGACTCCTCCTCTTCCTCTATCTGTTTCGCTGCCTGTCTCCGCCCCCGGCCCCATGTTTTTAACAGTTAGCAAAGGCAGGAGTTTGGCACCCGCCGACCAAAACAAACAGTGTTTCCAAGGACAGGCTCGGGGGGAGGGAGTCCCGGGGAGAAGCAAGGAGGAACACTCCCTATCACCCTCAGAGAAGGCGAGTCCGGTCATCTGCCCCTAAGCGCCCCGGCCCCCGTGCCCCGCAGAGATCTCGGCGTGCCCCTGCCCTGCTGACCGGGGCTGCAGGAGGGGGGACCCCGGGGCTGCGCCCGTCGAGGCGGATCGTCCCGGCGAACACTAAGGGATGGCGAACGCCCAGGAGACACGGGGCAAGGGGAGAACTACGGACCCAGCGCAGGAACTGCGAAACCCACCAGCGGTGCCCCACCGGGGCAGCAGAGCGACGGGCCAGTCCACCACCTCCCTGCCACCCACACCACACAGGAGGGTGGCAGCCCCCGAGCCAGCNGGGCCGCCTCAGGGACTCAGGGACGGGAACACCGACCCCGCAGAGTCCGGGCGTGGGGGAAAAGGGGCTGTGCTGCGCAGGGGACGGGGCAAAGCTTCAGGCTGTGTGTGCCCGCGTTTGTGCAGTGCGCTGCAAAGGGAGCTTTAACTATGTTCCTGTCCAGGTTTCCTTGTTTCCTTACCCTATCGATGGGGGGGGGGGGGAGGGAGGCGCCTCTCCAAGCGCCATCTTGNCGTCCTGCCCGCTGCCCTCCCTCCACCGAGGGGAGCCGGTGACTCCTCCTCTTCCTCTATCTGTTTCGCTGCCTGTCTCCGCCCCCGGCCCCATGTTTTTAACAGTTAGCAAAGGCAGGAGTTTGGCACCCGCCGACCAAAACAAACAGTGTTTCCAAGGACAGGCTCGGGGGGAGGGAGTCCCGGGGAGAAGCAAGGAGGAACACTCCCTATCACCCTCAGAGAAGGCGAGTCCGGTCATCTGCCCCTAAGCGCCCCGGCCCCCGTGCCCCGCAGAGATCTCGGCGTGCCCCTGCCCTGCTGACCGGGGCTGCAGGAGGGGGGACCCCGGGGCTGCGCCCGTCGAGGCGGATCGTCCCGGCGAACACTAAGGGATGGCGAACGCCCAGGAGACACGGGGCAAGGGGAGAACTACGGACCCAGCGCAGGAACTGCGAAACCCACCAGCGGTGCCCCACCGGGGCAGCAGAGCGACGGGCCAGTCCACCACCTCCCTGCCACCCACACCACACAGGAGGGTGGCAGCCCCCGAGCCAGCGCTGACCCGGACTCACCCCACGGCTCATCGCCCAACGTGCCCGGACACGCCGCCGCGTGTCAGCTCCGCCGGCCGGCCGGAGCAGCCCTGCCCTGCCCCGCTGTACCCACCCGGTCACTCACCGCTGCCCCTCGCCGTCCTGCGCGGCGCTCGCCGGGACCGCACACAGCCCCCCCTCAGATTTAAAGACCCAACCCGAACTATTAGTGTCTTCCTCGGGCACGTCCATCTCTGACGGTGGAAGGGGGGAGGTGCGTCATCTTTTCCTGCCTGCCAGCGGCGAGTTATCCGAGGCGCTTGGGCCAGCCTCCGCTTATGCCCGTAGAAACTGCCCGCATCTCCTCATTCTGCCTGCGTCCGGGCACTAAGCGTGGGGAAATATGAGGCGACACGGGAAGATGCTTCGGCGGACTCCCCCGCGCTGGCAATGGGCCGTGCCGGCGTGCGGGGGCTAGGCCGGGGGACGGGCCGGGTGGTGTTTACGGAAGGGCCCCGTCCGTCCGGGCCGGCCCCGCCCCGCCCCCGCCCCGCCCCCGGGCCGCCTCAGGGAC
>VWZV01006690.1:2710198-2741254 GCA_013397155.1 Irena cyanogastra
CGCCCGTGCAGAGGGGCGGCCGCGGAGATTCGCCCCTTAAATAAGGAGCTGTGCAGCTGTCGGATGGCCTGGCTTGCGGGAAAGCGAACGTGTCCCGTTGCCTTCCCCTTCTCTTCCGTGCTCCCTCAAAGATGCTTTCATGGCATTAGGGAGGCAGATGGAGTCAGGCCGCGCTATTCCCTGTGCCTGCAAACGTGGCCCCGGAGCAGCGAGAAATCCCTGCCAGGCAGTGTAGAGCTGGGCGGGACGGGGCGGGACGGGACCCCGCGGCGGTGGCCGCAGCCCCCAGCTCGCCTTTCCAGGGCCTCTGCCTGAAGCCATTTTATGGAATGCAGCCGGCACGCTGCATTAGGTGTTGGCAGCGGTGCGGACCTGCCGTTCCGAAGGAGTCTGCTGCCCGTAATTCTGTATCTTCGAGGCCCGCAAATCACTTAGCCTAGCGGCTAACGTCGCTGCCTGTCGAGTAGGCAGATGTGCACGCCACGGGACACGGGGTGGCAGCGCCGTCAGAATGGGGCAGGATCCTGCCTCAGCGTCCCCACACTCTAGAAAACAAAACCCATGTGAGCTTCACCGAACAACAGAGCCTGTGCCGGAAACATTGCTGCAGAACCCTGCCTCCCACGTTCCTGCCGCAGTCTCTGGCCAAGGGAGTGAGACTCACAGTGTCCAAGGCAGTCCAGGACCATGGAAAAGCTGTGAAGTTGCTGGCACGGGATGTGGCTCAAGTGAAGTGAAATAAATGCTCATTTCCCTCTTTTTTTTTTTTTTTTCACTCAGGCCCTTATTAGCCTCCCAGCTATGGTTTCAGAAATAGCACTGTCCACTTGGATATATCCTAGGGTGCCTAAAACCTTTAAAAATGGCATCTGTGGTTGCATATCATCAACATACAATTAAATTCATTTCCTGGGAGTAGGTTCATTGGTTGGAAGACAGTATGTAAAGTTATGACGGAGTCAGATCAAAGAAAAGGAAATTCTTGTCTCAGCTTGAGTACTTTCTGCATGGCAGACCATTCAGATTCCTTATATTCCCTGCAAGCTTGGGCCTGGACTGGCAGTGGAGGGACAGGCACTGGCAGAGGTCTTCTGGCTGTTCAGTGGTGCTTCCAGAAACACAGTGGCCTGCACATATGGAGATTATATTGTCAGTCTTGGTGTTTCCTGTCCCATACAACAAGAAGGAAAAGGAAAATTTATGTCAGGGAGGGAGAAGAGTTGTAAACTTCAGGGCTGTAGGGCTGTGTCTGAAGCTAATTTTAAATCCTGGGGGTTTTATTCACTGATGACAGGACAATGATTTGAACTAGCAAAGGTTGTATCTTTTTACTGGTTTTTAAGCCATTTTTTGTAGACTGTTTGCAAGAAGGAAGAAATTGAAATGGCAAGATGTAAAACTACAATACATGAGTATAGAACTCAGATGTATGTGCAGTGTATAAGCCCTTCTAGTCGAAGGAATGGGGACAATTTGCTGCCTCCCTTCTCCATGTCATTGCAGAATCATAAGTATGTGTTACATATTCTAGAAGATGAGCATATAACAGAAGTTTATAAATAGTTGGTTTCAAAGACAGCTGAAACTTACTTGCCTGTGTATGGTTAAAGGTGGGGGAAAGAGATCACAGGGTTTCGATGTAACCCATGTAAGCTTTGGTTGCTGTGGTTTGGTGACACAGGAATTTACTTGAGGGAGAGGAGAGCAGGCTGTGTTTCACTGCTGCACAAAGGTGTAGGATCCTGCGTTGTACTTGCAGAGTGCCATCAGCACAGGCTGCTGTGTTGCTTTGCCCTTCGTCTGACTGCAGAGAGCTCCTGTCAGGAGTAAGCATTATATAAACTCATCTGCTTTACACATCGAGGAGAAAGGAAATGATGTGAAAGTTTGGTCTTTAACATAGCACCATTCTCAGAGAGGCCAAGGTCATTTGGTGTTTAAACACAAGATAGTATGACCAGTTAGAGAAAACAGTAGTCATTGGCTGAAGATATATTTTTATGTACTATTTGTGATGTTAAATCTTTCAAGGGCTATGGCTTCAAATCTTACCAGCCATGTATGCCAAAAAAGCAAACTCACATGAAGGTTCAGGCACAGACCAGCTGCTTTGGAGGTGTGAGTTTTTACTCCTCTTGTGCAAGGGTATTGCTTTGAGCCCTGGTGGCTCTTGGTTAGGACAAATCAGATTAGAAGCAGGTATATTTTGAAGACCCCAGTCCATTTTATTATATCAGAGCTCTCTGATCTTAAAGTGGCTGGCCCAGATGGGGAATAGCTTCAACTTTCACCATGAACATTGCCTGAAAGCAGTGGAGAAGCAGGTATAAAGTACTTCCACTGTGTGAGGTGGAAGTCAGCCATACAGTTGCAGAGACCCAGCTCTCTGGAGAGTTCCGGCTATTTCTGATTTCTTAGACTGAAAAGATAGTTACTTGCAAATATGAATTTTGTGATTTGGTTGAAATGTGTCACTGTAATAGGAGGGGGAGGAGAACCTTCCTGTGTTACCCTGTTAGATTTCTGACCTCCATTTATAGTGATACAGAAAAAGCTCTCTTCTCTCTGTGGAAATAATCAGAATGAATGACAAGCTAAGATATAATGAAAATGAGGTTGGTAAGTCAGTCAAATGACTGGTGCCCAGCTGCAATGTGTGTAGCAGTATTACCTTCTCCTTAGCTCAGTTCTAATTTCCTATGGGAGCACTAGAGAATACAAGTGTGGGGAATGTAAGGGCATTAGAAACCCTTTTGCTGAAGAGGGAGAAGTCATCTTAGTGAGTATTCTTCAAACTGCAGGGATCTGCCAAAGCAAGGGCAAGTCTCCATGGCCAAATTCTACAATCCTTGCACAGTGCAGACTTTCATGAAAACTAAGGAGGATTTGGCCAGGGATTTGCAAAAATACATAGAAATAACTTGATTTCTAATTAGGATGTCTGTTAGGTCTTTTGAAAATAATGTCTAGGTTCAGAATCAGGGAACTGCTGGAGCCTGCTTCAGTTGAAAATTTTAAAAAGGCAGCTCTGTGTATTTCTTTCTGAAACCATATAAAATATACTTCTTTCTATTTATAGAATAAAACCACCCCTCCAGCTGTGTATCTAATCAGTAAAAACATGGCAGCCCATGTGGCATGGCTGATTAATGTACCCCTCAGACACAGGGAGTAGTGTAAGCTAGAGCAACGTGCATTACTCAGCACTTGCCATCCTGCCAAAGCCTTGAGGTATTTTCTGTGTGATGAATTCCTCCTGCAGCCAGTGAAGTTCTTACATTGCTTTACTAAGTTTAAGAAAGTACAACCCACACATGCACAAAAAGATTTCTCCACAGTCTTAAGACTGATGCTCTGCTTGGCCTCAAAATTAACTAATGCGTGCTTCCCTGGCCTGGATCTTACCTTTAAATGTCAGAGTAAATGAACATAGCGGCCCCTCACCCCTTGACCTTTTCCCTCTGGCTGCTACTAAAACCAGTTGTAAAGATAGTTTTTGTAATTGGGAAGTTTAATGGCGTACCTGATGCAGTGGTAGGAACTTTCTGTTAACCTGAGCTAGATGCAAGGCAGGCCCTTGGCAGCTGCTGTGCTTTTGTTCTCTGTGTGTACATACATGAGCCCTGCTCACTGCGAGTGTGTGGGTGTGTGCGGGAGTGGGAAGAACAAACTGCTAACTATTTAGAACATTAAAGACTTCCTAGTTTTTTCCTAATCTTAAAAAATAGTTAACAAAAAAAAAAATCTCTTGTGTTTCCATTGGTGTCTAGGAGCAGCAAAACATCATTACTACTTCCATTCTTGGCCCGTCCCAGCTCCCCTCTCCCTCTCATTTTTCCTTGTCTACTGCAAAACTTCTTTTTCATGGTCAGAAATTGGTCTTTGGTATTCATGCCTGATAAAATATAATCCCAGCTTTTCTGTATTCAGAACCTGATGCCAGATATTCTTTTGCTTTGGTTCCCCCCACCTTTCTAGAGACTTGTGATCTTTAGAACCAGGAATCCTATCGGGGAGGGATGGTTCAGGGGTCTGCATGGAGACTCTGGAGACCTGGGTTCCTTTTTTTCACTGCCACAGATTTCCTGGATAATGTGTGGCAGGTCAGTGAGGCCAAGGACCTTTAACAGAAGGTGTATGTACTATAGAGCTGTAAGGCTCAAGGTGCTGGGTTTTTTTGTGCCTCCCATATCTGTATGCCACTGGGTCACTTCAGGTATGGGGCATGAAGGATTGCAATGTAATAATTTTGTCTGGTAACAAGGGCTATAAGGATTTTGGACAAAAAGGGTGAAATTACTGGTACTAACCATGTGTATTCCTGGCCTAGGTACGTTCTCTTCAAACCACATTTGGAGAATTTGAATCCATGATGAAAATTGTTCAGCAGAAGCAGGAGGTGAGCGAGAAGGCTGTTAAACAAGGGGAGAGTGAAATAAACCGCATCAGTGAAGTGCTTCAGAAGCTGCAGAATGAAATTTTGAAAGACTTGTCTGACGGCATTCACATGGTGAAGGATGCAAGGGAACGAGACTTCACATCTCTGGAAAACACAGTGGAAGAGAGACTAACAGAGCTGACCAAGTCTATAAATGATAACATTGCTGTATTCACTGAAGTCCAGCAAAGGAGCCAAGATGAAATCAACAATATGAAAGCAAAGGTTGGTTCACTAGAACAGGCAGATGTGTATAAACATGAAATTAAGGTGCTAAAAGATGCTTTTGATGAGATGCAAGCATCCATGAAATTGAAAGAAAAGGACATAGAGACCTTGAAGAGTACGATAGACTCCATGGAGTCTGATGTGTACACTGAAGTGAAAGAGTTAGTCAACCTCAAACAAGAGCATGAGAAGTTCAAAGAGGCTGCGGACACTGAACACCTTTCATTAAAAGCATTACAAGAGAAGGTTCTGAGAGCTGAGGATTCTATTATGCAGCTCCCTAGTGACATTAAAAGACTTGATGAAGATTTACTGCAAGTTAAAGCCAGCCTCAACAAATGGGAAGATAATGAACTCTTCAGAAAAGCCTTAGAAACTTCTGGGAAGAACAGTGAAGGACTGGAGTCTCGATTGAGGCACATAGAAGACAGCCTAGAGTCTCTAGCATCTGTTGCTGCTCAAAACAGTGAAAAGTTGGAATCTTTCCTTTCTAAGGAGGCAGAGCATGAGAATAAGCTCAATACCCTGGAACAAAGCATTACCACTCTTCAAGGACTCTCAAATACAGATGTAAGTTCAGTCACAGATGTTCTGAAAAATCTTGGTGAGGCACAGACTTCCCTATACAACGACATGGAAAACTTAAAGAGAAGCATCAGTGACTTGCCATCCTCTGGTGCTCTCCAGGATGTCCAGAAGCAAATTAGTACTTTGTTGGATCAAGGAAATCTTCAGGCAGGTCAAACACATTCTCAAGGCTACCTTGAAAAGTTTTCTTCTGTGGAAGGCTCTGTAGATGAACTGAGATCTTCTGTTAGCCAGGTCGATTCCGATTTGAAAATGCTAAGAACTGCAGTGGATAGTTTAGTCGCCTATTCAGTGAAAATTGAAAATAATGAGAACAGCTTGGAGTCTGTGAAGAGCTCAGTAGATGACCTGAGGAATGATCTGGAAAGGTTGTTTGTGAAAGTAGAAAAAATACATGAAAATATTTAGGCAGTGGTGCTCCTTGGGCAAATAATGGGTTAAGGAGAATAGCTTTTGTACGCCCTGTTTTTTACTCTTTTAAAAAGAAATTTGATACCTCCAAAGAGAATAAGAATACTTTAATAATAGAGACAGTTCTGCTTATTTCCTTTATTTCTTTTCCATGTAGTGTTTTTGGAGTTTTTGTTGTTTGGTTTTTTATTTCCCCTGAATTTTGTTTTAAAAAAACACAAGTTTAGTTGGGGGTTGAGTTTTTTAAGGGCTCATCTTATCCATGAAGTTGTGCCACTGTTAAGTGTAGTGGTGTAACTACAGCCTCGTTAGCATGGGCACATATTTAATGGCATGAAGGTGTTTCACACTGACACTAGATATCCAACACAGAAGGGCTACAGCTGTCCTGGTACCCAAAGCATACTGCTGCACTCGCTGAGGATTGCACTGGCATGGTTTGAGAAACAAAACAACACGCTGTCTTAAACTGTTTCCTGTGGTGAGCTTAAGAGTGGAGCAGGTGTGGAGCACCTCATCTGTTCCTGCAGTTTGGGGCTCAGAGATGTGGTCAGTTTACCAAGCGTCAGCTGAGCTGTAGTATTTCTGTGAGACCTTAATCTGTACCAAGGAACTAACAAGGTCTGAGGTAAGTGGCACTGCCTGGGGCTAAGGCCTGGGAGATTCATTCTTTGTGATCACAGGCTTCTTTGCCAGCATCTTCAGCTGCTGGTGCAGAAGATCAGTGCTGAGAATGGACATCTGAAGGATAGGATTTATTTCAAGAGGGTACGGTAATATTTTTGTCATATTTTTAGACTGTTTACATGATTAGGCTGTGTCTTCCTTGGAAAGATCCAATTTGGTCTTTGATAAGGGATTTTTCTGTAAAAATCATCACAAATTTGAGGAAAGAGAAGGACCAAAATTGCACCTGTTGTGTTCCATATGTAACAAGCATGCTAACAACAGCAATAATACACTCCAAAACACACAAGGGGGAAAATCACCATGAAATCAGCAGAATTGCTTCTATGGCATATACATTTCCAGGTTTTCACACAGCTGACAGTGACCTGAACTCTTATTACATATTCAGGGCTTGGTGCCTGATTCTTATCACTATTTTTGTCACCAGGTGTCTGGCTGGGGCATTGGTATCAAAGGATCCTTCTAGGAGACCTGCTCTAGGAGAGTGAGGAAAAAGTGTCATAATTCTGTAGATGGTCTTTTAAAAACCACTTTCTCGTGGAGCTTCTTTGGTTTTCTGTCTTTTTGGAAAGGATTTCTAATATCCCGCCTTTTCAAGTTTACTTTTGAACTTTATCCAAATAATTGGTAAAGAATTCTGCACATGGTTACCTTGGAAATAGGCCGTGGGCATCATGCCCACCTCAGCCTGGACCAGACAGATCCTCAACTGTGTTAGATGAAAAATTCCTAGAAATAGCTTCTCCCAGAAATGGGAACAGCACAGGTGAAAAGGAGTTCTCCTAGGTAAATAGGATACTGAACCATACCCCGTGGTGTTCCCGCTGTAAACAGGAAAGAATTGCTGTCAGAGAAAGAAGGGAGCCATGGCATTAAGGTAACTGTTGTCACTGTTGGAACTGCACTGTTCTTTGTTGACTTCTCAAGTTCTTGAACAATGTTGTTTAGGTTACTGTGAAATGAACTGTATGGCTTATTTGCAGTATTTTTAATACATAATAAACATTTGGAATATTCTTTGCACCTTTTTTTGGATTGCCGCTTGCTTATTGTTGTGTTTCCCAGGGTGCTTCCAGTGGGGTACAGGGAAGGGCTTGGGGAAGCACCAGCTGTGCTGCAGCCCTGTACTTGTTCTCAGCTTCCACGGGGCAATGTCGAGGCACTTTTGCCTGCTGTGGTTACGAGCCAGCTCCTGGAAGCAGGGTTGGAGTCACAGCAAGGTGTTGCTGTTGACCAGCAGACTCACGAGCCCGAGAAGGTGATGGTAAAGTTTGAAATACCTGATCTGTGCCATGAATGAGTTCTGTGCCAGACACTGCCAGCAAGGCCTCTCTAAGACTTCCTCGATGCCCAAAGCCTGTAGGACAGAAATAATGTGCAGAAGGAACCTGTGTGATATTTCCACAGTGGCTGCTCCTTTTGCTTAGCTTGGAATGCTGGATTGTAAGGCCCATCAACTGATACCATTCTCATGCTGGATATCTGCCTTTCAAACGTTTGGGAAAGGGTAATTTCAGGAGTATAGGCATCATCATATCCTGGGAATTCTTGAGGCCAAAGTCACTGAAACAGGTAATAACTCTTTATAATTAAACCATGTGTGCTTGACTTAAGCAGGTGAGCACCCAAGCCCTTCTATCTAAAGATATTTGAGAGAACCTTAAGTTGGCAGCAAGCTGGCTGACAGCATGCAGTGACTTTATAGATGCTGGATCTTAGGCTGTTAAAGCCAGCCGTGCAACTAGGCTGTATTTGATCTCAAAGATTAAACAAATAATTACAAATTGCACTTCTAGTAACTGAATTTTTATGGCAAGGTATTGAAATTATTTCAGTAAATGAGAATAATAGTTCTCTGTAAATAATAACATGTTTGAAGGCAGGCAAGAGACAACGATCCCTTGGCAGACTGGTGGCTCAGCTTTTATGTCTGGTTTGACATTTTCATCCAATACAAACTTTTCCTAATTTCCTCATAAATGCTCACAGACCACATTCAGACCGAATTCTGCTCTTTACTGTCATTCTTTAACTTTGCAATAAAGCACTGGAGAAGCTTTTAAGCGAGACAAGACTGTTGCCAGTGTTCCTTTATTCTACTGGGAGTTTATCAGTAACATGCTGGTACAGTAACAAATTTCAACATAAATTGTCTTACCTGATTGATGGGGTATTGATCGGGCCTGTTCATTAACACTTTGCCTTCATTTTCGGCTCTCATAAATGGAGAAACCATTACACTGAGGCACTGTGGACTTGATCACTCTGGAAAGGGCTTGCCCAAATGGCTACGCTGGCAATTGTGATGGAAATAAATCTTGGATTGCTGCAGGGACTTCTCCCAGCGGGAATTCAACCACTGCCTTGAGCTAAATTACTGAGGGCATCTGGTGGTCTAAATGTGTGTGTTGGAAGTTTAATTACAGCATGGATTAGTGATTTAGTGGTTTTGCTACCTTTTTTGACATAGCTCAGCTGGTACTGTAAACAAAGCTGCAGAGAGGTGAAATGACTACGGGAAAAATAGTCTGAGATGTACAAACACGCCAACAGCCGAAAAACAGCCAGTGTGGACCTTCCGCTTGGCTGGGCACTGCCGAGGGTGCTCTCTGTCCAGTTGGGAGCACCGCAGGACAGGAGTGGCTGGGCTGGAGCGACTCCCCAAGGGAACAATGGCGATGATCGCTGGCGAGATGTTGCAGGAGAAGAGCCGGAACAAACGGGGCTGTTTAGACATCGACAAGCGGAGGGGAAGGAAGGCTGGAAGGGGAAGGAGAAAGGAAGGATGGAAGGGGAAGGAGGAGCGAAGGGAAGAACGAGCCCTCCCCGCTCCCCGAGCCTGAGGGCCCCGAGCTGGGCGGTGGCGCCGGGCGCCCTCCGGTGGCGGCGGCGCGGCAGCGGCGCGGGCCGGGCTCTGCGCCAGCCCGTCCGTCCGTCTGTCCGTCCGTCTGTCCGTCCGTCTGTCCGTCCGTCCGCGCGGCTGGAATGCCCTCTGGAGGCAGGGGCCGGAACATGTCCGGCCTGGCGCATCCAGCTGGCAAAGGGCAGACGCCAGGTGCCCCCCGCCTCCCCTCCCCAGGTCCCGCCGCGGCACCGGCCCCTGTGCCCTGTTCAATGCTCTCCTGCGCGACCACCGCCCCAAAAAATCCTTCATCCACTGCGCGGCTGATTCTAGAAGCAACTGCCACTTATTCTGCCCATTTTTGCCATTTTGCTAATAACCGGTCCCTGGCCCATTTGTCGTGCCATCACCTGCTTGGGTTATACATGTTTAGGGAGGGGGAAGCTGTGGCTCTTTCGGGTTTAATACCAGCTCTCTGTTACACTTAGCACTGTGAGATGCTAATCCCTGTTAGTCTTCTGAGTGCATTACTGCATTACTGCTACCCTGGCCTTCCTGCATGCATTTTAGTCATTGGTGAATATCTGTTCTTGGCTGGTGAAGGATGACAATGTCAGAATATTCACCTGGTTCAGAATATTTACACTCAGGACTTTTTGAATACCTATTTGTAAATCTTGGCATGAGGTCAAACAGCAAAGTGATTCCTTTGCTAAGAACCCACTTAGTCTGACAGTGACCAGGGATGCTCAAAGGGCAATTCTGCCTTGGACACCAAAACAAAAAGTGTATTTTGTCCTTGCTCACATAGGAAAATCTCTGCAGAGTCTCTAGCATGCAATCCATTGCAAGCTCCCAATAGAATGTAATTTCTCCAGGGTCTGTGCTTGCTCATGCACTTGGAAAGTGAAAGAAATTGGAAATCTCTTTATGTGAGCAGAGCTCGATAATTCCTGCATTTATAATGCAAATACTAAACCCCAGAGCTATTCAGAGTTAATACAGCATCACAGTTGTAGCTTGCTAGACCTCAGACAAAGAGATCCCTGAACTCTGCTTTTTTTTGCTTATGGAGCGAGTATTCCCTTGGCTGCCACAGATTTGCAAATAGTACATCTCAAAATCTTTTCCAAGATGATGCTACTAGATGCTGTGCTTAGCATCAAGGGGACAAATCTTTTCTCAAGTGATTCCTATTTCACTGTGAGAGGAAAAAAGCCAAAGAAGCAATTCATCATTTTACTGGATATCCTGTTTAGGAAAAAAAATAGTTTTGAGGAAACACTTATTACAGAATTAACTCCTGTGCCTCACCCTGGTGTTCATCTGCAATTCTAGAGGAAGAAGCTAGTTCAAATAAGGGTGGCTTTGTTCCACTCAGAAAGACTTTGCTTTGGCACTCTCTAGATGTAAATATGTCAAATTCCAGGGGATAATCCTTTCCTGTCAATACTGCTTAGGCTGGGGTTGGGATGGAATCCTGGAATTATGAGTAAGGATGGAAAACATAACAAGTGGAGAAAGAATCAAGGTTACCTTGCAGCTTTTGATTTTTTTTACTGCTCTGACTTTCAAAGTTCTGACAATTTTTTCTTTTTCCCTTGTTTCTCCCTTTCCACCAAACTTCTCAATTGTATATACATAGTAGGGGGATACAGAATATTATGCTTAAATTTTAATTGATTTACAGTAAAAATCTTAAGTCACAAGCAGAACCATGCCTTAAGATGAGAGCCACTGAAGAGCTACTTGTTTGGAGAGAGCACTGCAAGAGACGTGATCTAAACATAGGAATTTATATCCTTGTCAGTGGCAGGTAAAAAAAACCTTTGCAGTTCCCAGAGTGTGTTTGAATATTTCACACTTTGGTGTCACTCAGGCCAAAAAAACCATACTGACAAGTAGTTCCCTGCCCCGGAAACTCAAAACACTTTTGCAAGGCAGTGAGATCCAAGCTGCAAGGTGGTGTGCCTGTGAGCCAGAGACCTGGGAAGGGCAGCAGACTGCTTCTAGTCTGCTCAGCCTGGGAAGCTTTTCTTCAGGACAACCTCTGCTGAGTGTGCAAAGCCTGTAAATTGAAACAGTGTGGTCAAAAGAAAATTTCCACCCAGATGGGAAACTTATACAGAGTGACAAGGGTCCTGATCCAGATCCCACTCAAGTCCCCTTTAAATTCTCCTTTTCTTTCCTGGTACAAAATTTAGGCCTAAGCACTTCACCCAAAGCCACATAGAAAATGTGCAATATACCCAACAATGATTTCCAACACCTCAAGTTCAAATAATCCTCTCCTTTCCTCTGAGTGCATCAGAGTTGCTTACCAGAATACCTAATAGCTAACAAATCTTCCCATCCTGAGTTAGGCTCTCCTTCTTCAAAATTCCTTCTCAGGGTCTGGAAACAGCAGCATAAGAACATTGTCAGAGGACATAGTACTGGCTTATATGGTTTATAGATTAAACAAATATGGTTTGTGGCGTAGGGGAAGCAGGCTGGGCCTCAGGGCATGTTTATTAGCTATTTCTGTTCAAAAGATTAACAATGTAGATAGCCCAATGCTCACCCTTAGGCTCTTCACTGAGGGACAGCCTTCCCCATGCTGTTGTTTCCAGCTGCCTAGAATTTCAGACAGAGCAGCTACCTGGTACATGTTCAGCTGATGCCTTCAGAGATGCCATCACAGCCCTCAGAGCCAGAAACAAAAGGGACATTGATTGATCTGAATGTGTGCCCTGAGTGAATGAAGCTGTTGTTATTCCTACATCATGCATATAACACCAGTGCCCAGAGGTTCAAACAGGTGCTGGATGAGGAAATTTATTTAGGCATCTGTTCACTGAAATGCTCTGGGTACCAAACCACTCTCCCAAGGGCATATTTTTTAGAATTAAATGTGGACTTCAAGCACCCCATTCTGATAATTTTTGCCTCATCCCCATACCAGACTTATAACATCATACATTCATGTCTGAAGATGGTATTGGTCTTAGCATATCCATTCAGGATTCCACATTCTCAAGGTGGTTTCTCAGTTCTAATGTGTTTAGCACTTAAAAATAAGATACGCAAGAAAAAGAGCAGCTTTTCCATTCAGAAAGGAGATATTTATATTGCTAATAATAGCCCTACTAAGCTTTTGTGACCTTGAGATTGATGGAAGGATAATTAAGGTTTCCCAGAGTCTGAATCCTTACATATAATTAACTGAGGTGATAATAACCTCTTAGAGCCATGCAAAATACTTCTGTAGTTGAATGCATTCAGTGATCAAACTGCATTACAGCATCCCAAAAGAATGTCACGGCCTCTCAGTGACTGCAGTTTGGGGACACTACTGGAAAAAGCCCTGTACCCCCTAGGTCAGCGTGGTTTTAAAGCCACAGCAGCTGTAGAGATAGCAGGTGACTGCTCCTGGCCTCCTTTGGGTTCAGAAGAACCTCCTTTGGTTAAGTCAGGCTGGGAGACATTGCAGACCTTTCAGAGCGCATGATCACACAAGCACCTTTGGGTTACCCGGTAACCCCCTGGGGTAAAACTAAGCTGTGGAGCTGTAGGAAGTGAGGGTGAAGGCTACAGTTGTCCTTTGTGTCACTGCTCCTTCCATGCACTGTGCAGTCAGACCCCAGACCACCTGCCCAAAGGAGCTGAGCAACCAAAGAACAGAGAGGGACAGAGAGGAGGTGTGCTAAAGCAGTGAGGCACACAGCAGAGACAGCCACCACATGGCTGGTGGCAGCCACAGCACTTGTGACATTTTTGTAGTGTTACCTTTCAGGTGTTTCTGCATCCTCTCCTGTCTCTTGTGGAATCACATCTTTCATGGGACATGATCCAAGCCCTATGGACATGGAAAGATCCTTCTCTGTTGACTTCCATGGTCATTGGACTAGTGTGTATGTGGCACAGGGAGACGGGAAGGTGAAGAAGCACCAAATAGAGTAGATACCCTGCTGCTTTCCAGCCTCCAGCCCCATCACATATTTTCCAGTGTTTGGGAAGCTTTATTAGTTTATAAATCTTCCCAAGGCAAAGAATCTCCTCTTTCTTCTCTCTATTCTTTTAGTATGGGTAAGGAATACTTATAATGAAGTTGGCAATAGATAGTGGTGTTACTTGTTAAATATAACCCTTAAAAATAGTTTTTGGTTCAGGTCAAGGAGTAAGATCAAGGACTTTAAGCATTGCAACTAAGTGCTCCACAAGTGCTGGTAGCTCCATAAATGGACCTGTTTGGTGCAGGAATCACATGTTTGAACTGGCTAGAATTAGTGCATTTTCCCCAAAGTCCACAGGAACCACCAAGGGTAGGGTGAGAGGTTGCATTCTCATGTGGTTTGGGGGATTACTACTGACCTGTAATCTTGCTGTTGTCATGGATGACCTGCAAGTACTTTTAGCAGAGAATTGTGTGCCTCATATGACATCTTTGGGACCTGCCCCTTGCAGCACATGTGCTGACTCTCTTGCTTATCATGGCTCATGAGCCAGGTCTGTCCCAAACCTCTAACAGCTGGAATAAAGGCTGAATCTATCCAAGAGCCCTAGTACTTTGTCCTTTGTTCAGATCCTGATTTGCTTTCACTTGCCTTCACAAAGCTCTTCAGTTTCCTCAGGTTTAATGTTTCACATTCATTAGAACCGGTAAAATTTACTACTTTACCAATAAAATTAATTCAGCAACAGAGCTTCTGTTTCAAATGGTTGCACAGAGCTAAATCCCTGTTTGTGAAAGTATTTGAGCTATAAAAAGAAGCACATATATTAAAAAGAGTTTTTGGAGTGCTGTTTATTGTTCCTTTCAATTTTTTTCATGTCACCTTAACAAAAAGTTCTCCTCCTCCTGAAGAGCAATGAAATAAATCTAAAAGTTCTTACAGACTTCACAGCACAACCCACGTTCAGGACTAGGTCCGCTTTCTCGCATTGGCAAAAGAGAACTGAGAAACGATGTACTGTGGCAAGTGAAGTTCAGTGTTTGCATTTTTGCCTGAACTATTTAGAGGCAGCCCTGATTTTAACATTTCCTGGACAAAATCTGGAGATAAATTTGTATTGGGATGATGGCTGGGTCTAGAGATCAGCACCTGGTTCCTGCAAAAAGGAATCAAGAGCGCAACATGGAAATTTCCATCACCAGGTGAATCCTGCTCACCTCAGTACTGCTGCCTGCAAAAGGGAAGAGAGTTTTGGAGGGTGCAGCCACATCATACCTCGAGTGTGAGCCCATACTTCATTTATACCTAAAGCATTTGGGCAAAAGCTTTGGGCGTGGGGTTAACTACAGATTTGGGCAGAGGGACCCAGAGGAGCTTCTTTCTTTCCCTTTCTCTAGTCTGCATTCCAGAAAGCAGAATCAGGGAATTACTATGGGTTTATACAGGCAAAGAGAGGCTTGAGGGCTCAGGCTAGCAGCTAAGTCTCACAGCAGCAAGTCAAAACTCTTAGGCAAAGTGCTGACTCCCAATTCAAAGTGCTTAGGTGCCTCTGAAGTTTGTACTGAGTAAAGATAAACACATCCTGAAGTGCTTTGTTAATACCACAGGGACGGGCTTGACACAGAGACCAGGTCTTAGAGAGGAGTTCTTTACTACAAATGAAAAAATCTAGTCACTGGGTGATTTATTAGTCTCTCTTCAATGATACTTTTGTTTTAAGAGGGCTTCAGTTACCCTCTGCTGACTGGAATTTTTCATTTATGTTGGAGAAGTATTGCTCCTTGACTTGAAAAATTACTTCCAGTGAGCAATAAATGCTGTGGGCCTCATCCTGTGGCTTTGGGCATGACAGCTCACCACCGGTCACTTTGCCACGGGATCCTTGCCATTCTTTCTCTGTTTTCTTTTTCTTGCCTTATGCTTTACACATGCTTGTAATTAACTATTTTTTTTCTTTTTCTTTTTTGTTTTTCCTTTTTTTTTTTTTTAAAGTTGCCTTGTTACATCTCCCTCTGTTCCAGGCTGTCAGCTATGGGTTTCCCTGTATTTAAATCCCAGACATTCCTCATCAATGTGCTTGTTGAAATGCTTTTACCGCTGGAAGAAATCCTTTTCTCACATTGTTTCCAGTACATGTGGTAGAGTGAGTCCTTGCAGTTAAAGAAAATTCCCTCCAGGGTAAGATCCTAAGTGCAGTGAAAAGCTCAAGACCACCAATTAACCCGCTCTCAAAAATAACAGCAACGTTTTAGGTGTAGCTGAAATTCTTGTACATTTTGATCTTATTTGCACATTTCCAACAATGAAACTTCTGACTGGCTGTATTTTTTAGTCTCCTGTGCAGTTGGGTGTTTTGGCAGATCTCTAATGTAGGTTCCATCAGTAAGTTTATTTAAAATGTTTTCTTTAATATGAGTCCTGCACTTGTGGAGAATCTTAATATTGCTCTGCCTTATAATAACCCTTGGTAGGGATCTGTGGGATCTGTTTGTTCTTGCCCAGCCTTCTCCTGCTCCTTTTTGCATTTGGCAAAAACAAATATCTATTTCAAGGCAGTTCAACTCCACTTACTCTTTTCAAATGAAACCATTTTAAAGTAGGGTGTTTACTTATCACAGCAACTCTTGCATACTTACAACCAAGAAGAAAACAGCACATTTTACGATGCTGTTACTGCGTCAGGATGTTAAATGTCTGTAAGCAGGCAGCTGTGTGGGACACCTTCCCAGGGCACCTGGGTACAGCAGGGTGCAGAGCTCTACCTCTGCCTGCTCACCTTCCTGCCCTGCCTTCACAGCAGATGGCCAAGGAAAGCTGTGGCACCCTTAGGACAAGGTGTAGTGGTGAAGTCCCTAATTCTGCAGCTCGTTCTGTTGAGATCAGAGCCCTCTCTCATCACTCTGACAGTGTAAATGGACTTCAAAGGTAAAACAATTCCATAATAAGTCAAGAACTATTCTGAAGGTGTTGGGTAGAACAGGTCTGGCAGTGCCTGTCTTTGAGCTAGACATGTTGAGTAACTGCCTCTTGCTTCCCAAATGCCACAGTGTTCTCAAAGTGGGGCAGAATTTCATGTGTGCTGCCCTAGCAATACATAGGGAAGCCAGCTTCTGTTGACCAAGCTTTCTGTATAAACATGTACAAGTCTTCCCAAGTCCAGTTACTTTTCTAGCTGGTTTGCCTGTACAGATTTGGACAGATCTTCAACACTTTGATAATATCTTCTGACAATGTCTAAAATTCTCCTAATTTTTCCTTATATATATATATCCTTACATAGGATAATGAGAGCTGTGCCAGGGGATCTTTCCACAGCATCCAGCTCAGCTACTGCAAATAGCAATGAGCAGAACTCAGTCCTGTGGGAGTAACCTTGTCTCTTGCTTCATGCAAGATTTAGGCTGCAGCTTTCTGCTGAGCCTTGTTTAAAGGTGGCCAGGAAGAGCAAGGTTGCCAAACCTCACTGCAAACTTAATGGGATTCAGTCACCCAATTCCTCACAGCAGCTGTG
This sequence comes from Irena cyanogastra, assembly GCA_013397155.1. NCBI lineage: Eukaryota > Metazoa > Chordata > Aves > Passeriformes > Irenidae > Irena > Irena cyanogastra. The sequence goes on from VWZV01006690.1 coordinate 2,726,842, forward strand.
AAATCCCACTCTCAGCTCCATATCTTGTTCTTTGCATAATGTTCACATCCCCATGCTGCAGCCTGGCTGGTCAGTCCCAAGGCAGCACCTTGTCTTTGGTTGTCTTAAAGGGCTGCAATTTAGGTTGATGTGCTCAAAGGAAATAGAGGAAACACATCAGATTAAAGAAGGAAATCAAGAGAAAATCAGATAACAACACTCATCCTCATTACCCTGAAAGAAATGCGACATAGAGAACAGAAGGAAATGAGATGTAGAGAACAGAAGGAGCAGCCACCAACTAAATAGGTCAGGTTGCCAGCATGAGGCTATTTAGACAGAGATAGCAGGAATGGTGATCAGATATGCAAAGCTTTTGAGATGTAGATTTAAACTCCCCTGGTCAAGGTCTCCAGATGTTCTCTAGTGTAGCAGGGCAGAATTTTTTCCACAGTAATTCGTCTTTCTCCTCCAGATTTCACTGAACATAAACTTTTAATGAGTGCCCTTAACATGAAGCACAGAAGACTTCAAACTAACACCTGTTGCATCTATTTTTATAAGCTGCAAGACTGATCAGTTCTATAGGGGATTCAAGAATAAAACATATTTAGTAACCACAAAGGTTTTCTATTACTGTTACGTTTCTTTTCCTTTCAGAACTTGGGACTATATAGCCTATATGTGCCATCTGCTGCTGTTCCTGTTTGACATAAACCTCTCTTTGTTTTGCGCCTTTAAACTCAGTGCCAGATTCTGCTCATGCTCGTGCCCTTGTAGATCCAAAATAACTCCCTGGGCACTAATGGTGCAATTTCAGGTTCTCTCTAGGGTAAGTGAGAATAGGAGCTGGCCTTTGTCAATTCAAATTTACCCTTGATGCAACTTCACTGAGGGTGAAGGAGCTGCCATGGGGGTATTTTGGCCTCACTGCTCCATGTCACTGAGTGTTTGCTGCAAGCAGCAAACAGAGTGCTGTCCATCCAAACGTGGTGAGTGCAGCAGGTCACACACCTCTTGTAAAGCTCTGGAGCTAAACTGGGTCAGTGGAGGCATGACAGTCCACAGCAGCCACAGAGGGGCCTGTGCTGGTTATGGGAAGGAAGAAAACCATGTGTGAACGCATCCATGCAAACCTGTAACTGGAACTGACAGAGAGAGGCGAAGGGAGTGCCCTGCTCTGCTCTCTCATCAGATATCCTCGATAATAACCCCTGACAGAGAAAGCCTCTTCCTGGGCAGCTGCGGATTTAATTTTGGTCTTTGTCCAGCCCAAGCAGCTCAGATCTCTAAAGGAGTGGATTTTCTATACAATAGGGGTGGGATGCACCGAAGCGTGAGGAGGAGGCGGGACACCAGGTGTCTGTGAATGAGCTAAGCAGGAGCCCGAAATGCCTCCGTAGCCCTCCCCTGCCCCTTCTTCTGCCCTTGGACTGTAACAGGGAGCAGCACAATGAATCAGTATTAGCCCCGGTGCAGCTGCGAGAGGTCAGGCCCTGCACTTTTGTACCGGCATCTTTAATTTAGGCCCCTCAGGGACTCGTTTTTTAAACCGAGGAGAGGGCTAATGCTCGAGTATCAGGGGAAATGACATCAGTTGTTGAGACGATAGGCTTTTAGGAAAGGCAGCTTGTACTTTAACCTCTCCTACCACACCCTCGGTGTGATGCTTAGGTAGCCTTTTCTGCCCTGGTCTCTTTTAAGTAGCCTCTATAAAGTCAACAGTGCAGATCTGTTCATCTATTCTGCCACTGATCTTCAGGAATGCAAAAGCTAAAAAGCTTAAGAAAAGGGGATTGCTTTTGGTGACATTTAGTGCAAAGTTAAGTCCAGAGACACAAAGTCTGCCAGTAGAAGAGGCAGGGATAGATGCGTACTTTTGCTAACTGCATCAAAGGGAGAGTTCAGATTATGTTCGTTCTGGTCAACACTCCTGGCTACTAAATATTAAGCCCTTTACTTTGGTTCTGATGCCCTACAATGCTGCCTGCTACTGGCACTCTATTATTTTGTACCTAGTTTTATTGACACAGCCCATGTTATTAACTGCAAGCTGTTTCTCCAGGGAAAATCAGGTTATCCAGCCAACCCACAAGGAAGAGAAAGGATGCCTCATGCACGTGAAACCCCTCTGTCTCCAGAGTTCAGGCAATTAACAAGCAGCATTAATGAACTTCTGGGGGAGGCAGCCCTTCCTGTCTGGAATGGTGGTGCTTTTGACAGTGGCAGGAGAGAAATGCTGGTGAAGGACATGTGGCAATCATTAGCATCAGGAATGGGATATGCGCTGGGGAAAACCATTCACTCTAAGGAGCAGGTACTGGATGTGGGCACTGAACACCTGGTTGCCTTCTGTTTGAGACTATGCAAATCTGAAGTACATGTAAGAAATCAGGAGAACAGCACCTGCAGGAAAATTACAGTAGGTTAGGAAAGGAAACAGGCTATGAAAGCTGTCATCCACCATCTGTGCTGAAAAGCAAAAATAAAAATTTTCACCACTTATATAAATTAGTATTATTCCTACCAAAGTGGAATTGCACTGGCATAAAAACAAAGAAAAGCGAGGTCTCATAAAGATCAACAGTCTCTGGATTAAATCCATTACTGGTGTAAACAAATGAATTCCACAGACCTCAAAGGATCATGCCTGCTTGTACACACGGTGAATTTGGTTCATTTTCCCCAGAGGCTTTTTTCCATTTTAAGTGTAGTGTCCATGCAGACAAGCAGAGCTACAATGGGGTGTCCAGCTCTGTACTAAAACTGTCAGTTTGACTTCAGCTTGAACATAGTGCTGTGCTCTGCTGTGATTATATTTTTAAAGTTATACAGGAACAATATTTCAACTCCTTGTGAACTTTGACTTTTAGATCCTCAAGCATCAAGATAAACATAAAAGGGCTTTTAATAATAATGGATAGTGTTGACAGGATCCCTACTATAGCTGTTAAAGCAATGTGAGCTTGCATATGTACATACAGACGGGTATGTAGATATTGTTTTTATATATACATACATGCATGTATGCTGCTGTTTGGTATATCATGGACACACATGCACAAATGCAAAGAGTTATTAATGATTATAACACTCCCTCAGAAATTAGACTTTGCCATTGTTTTGCTTCAATTTATCTATCTTCCCTCAAGATCAATATGCCCTTCTTTTCAAGAGTGCTGAATAGCCTCTGCTCCTGAACACTGGCAGCCACGCATAATCACCTCCTCTGAAAACCACACTGAGCTCTCACAACCCTGCTTATGATGGGTCCTGGTCTGTTGGTGTTTCTCTTAAAAAAAAAAAAATCCCATTATTTGTCTGCAGTATTGTACCAGAGGATGAGTCCAATAATCATACCACTGGCAGCTGCTGTTTTTGAAATGGGGCTGTGCAAAGCTTCACCTCAGGTCCCTTTCATCTTTGCCTGTCATGCTAAGAAATGTATTTTTGAAAACATATCTCTGCCATTAGGAATGCTGAGTCCTTCTGCTGCTTTTCCCAACAGCGGCACCTCAGGCATCTCTGGCTGTGTTGAAAGTTTGCAGGCAGGCAAACAGAATGGCCACGGAGCACCTGCTTTTTTAATTACAGAAGCATTAGCTGGTACAGAAGGAGGCCTTTTATTCCTCCCGGGGCTCTTTTCACTTGGGCAGCCTCTGTGAAGGGCAGAGATACCTCTGGTCCTTGCCATTCCTGGAGGTAAAAGGGAGCTAATGCTGCTGTGGCACTGCAAAAGGTCAGTGATGAACAAAAGCCTCAGTGTCCTGCTTTTTGGCCAGAAAATGAGTAGGGATCGTGGGCTGAGACCTAATGGCACCTACAACTGACGAATGCAGCAATTAAAGGAAGACATGATAGCTGAAAGGAGAATTCACCACGTGCCTTTCTAAGGCTAATCACCACAGACACAAAGGTTTTGCTCCTGCATTCAAACCTGCTGAAATCCGTTTTACACTGATGCAGCCTGATGATCTGGTCCCAGCAGCAGTACTTTTAGTCTTTCCATGAGTTAGATTTGTGGGTTCAAAAAAAAAAACAACCTGTGACCAGGACAATGCCAGTGGCTTGGGCTCCTAAGGCAGATGCTTCTTTGCTCTTGAGGACTGTGTTGGGAGTCAGGTTTTACAAGGGACATCCTGGCAATCCCTTTGCCTGGAAGTCTCTTTGTAGTGGGGGTGATCCTGAGCAACCAAGCCGTTATAGGTCTCTCTCCATCATAAGAAGACTCAAGGCAAAGGAACCCTCCTTGAGTAGCAACTCTGAATGTAGAGCAGCAACAACTTATGACATATGAAAGATTTTCGCTGATCACTTATCACTGGAAAAGGACAATTTTACAACAGGAGGCTTTCATGGCACCAGGAATCAGCCCCCATATTTATTTGTGATCATACACCCTTCATAGTCGCTCAAATCTGATTTATAAAGTCACACAATTTTTTTTTTTTTCAGGAGAAGAAATACAAATTCTGCTAAAAAAGGCATTACACCATCTTGCCTACCACTGATTCCTGATACCATTTCCCAGTGAAAAAAACTCTCAAAGGAAGACCTGTCTTTCAGTCTTGTGCCTGTAGCAGTCCTAATACATCTCAGTCCTGGTTTTCACAGCTCAAGACATCTGCTCACCCACACAATAACCAGATAAGCATTAAGGTTTTGTCAGTCTTCTCCTGACAACTTTGAGTGCAACACACCTAATACTGTCTTCACCCACACTCTGGCCAGCTTCAGTGACGCCAATCCCAATTTACATCCAGGTTTACAGACAGAAAATAATTTTTACACTCACAAGACTGGAAAGTAGTTGGAAAATGTTGCTGTGAGGCACTGCTGGGGCTGGTTTTGCAGACAGATTTTTTCCAGTGATGCTTAACCACTTGGTGGTGCTACAGAAAGGGTCTGCTTCGCTTTCTAAGGCAAAGCAGGTTTCTTCTCTTTCATCAGCAGTAACCAGAGATCACATGAGATAAAGCTGTGGCAAGAAGCACCTTTCTTCCTTTCTCTTTTCTCATTTGAGTATCATCATGGCAGTGATCAGGTTGAAATCTTAGAAATCTAGCTATTGTATTTCTCCAAAGAATGCGTGTATAAAGTTACAACCTCAGCCAATTCATTTCCCTCTGTTGGACATTTGATCTACATATTTCCAATGGAGCTGAAAATTGGAGGAGAGATGGTGTCCTGGGAGAATTCACCCATTTAAAAATGAATGTGCCCCATACTATGCTTGCTTTTCTTGACGATCCAGCTCTTAATTTTTCTTTTTATCTGTCACTGCCACTGGCAAGAATCAAGCAGATTCAAGAGCTCATGCTGCAGTAACACGGAGCAGAGGATGTGTGTCACTTGGTGTAAAACCAGTGAGAGCTGGGCAATGACACCCCTTCACCTCCTTGGAATATCCCAGGTATACTTGTAGGTGCCAGCTGGTACACAGAGATGAAAGGTGAAACCCTTCTTTTTTTTCAAGCCAGGGCAAAAAGGGGATGAAAAACCTGATGGAACAAAAGTATTGAGCTTCGTGTCTAGGTTCTAAGGGAGGAAATGTCCTCAACAAGCCTGCTGCATTTGTCCCAGCCAGTGAGATTGGGCTGGGGACTGTGGGAAGGGAAGTGAAGGATGAGAGAGAAGACTTCAGACAGTATCATGATGAGGGTGGGATGCACATGGAGGGAGAAGATAAGTAATTTCCAGCTGTTTTGCAGCAGCATCTGCTAGGTTTACTCTAGGCAGCATAACTGGTCTCATCTTCATAAGCTTCAGTGCTGGCAAAGGCTTCTGCATGTGGAGCCCTCACAGAGATTAGCACAAGCTGAGGTAAAGTGAGAAGGATTTGGTCTTGCTAAAGCAATGGTAAGTATGCAGAGGTCATGTTGCTCCTCTTATTAAATTTGAGTACGTTTTTCATCTTAGTAACAGAGCTTCAAACATGCTCTTTGAAAATAACTGTCCTGTTCCATTAAAAATAAATCTGTTTCTTTCTTATAATACAATTAGTGTCAGCAAAGCATTCTGCAGATCCAAGAAGATTTATTTCTGCATAATTCTTGGGAGGCAGGAAAGAGTATTCTAGTTCTTTAGGAAAGATAAGGAGACACAAGTTTAAAAGTGTTTTTAGGCCCTGGGCCAGATTTTCTGATTGGCCATAGATCACGGGGGAGATGGAGGCATCTCCTCAAACCTCTGTGGACTTGCTGAGGAGGGTGGCTCTTTCCTACAGCTAACATTGCCCAAAATGTTGGGCACTTTGCATTGACACAGGCAAGCTGCTGGCATCAATGTGTTGCCCTGCTTCTCCCTGGGAGATTGGGACTGAATCTTAAGATCTGTGTTGTCTTTTTGGGGTTGTTGAACTCTGACTGCCTGTAGTTTCAATGCAGGCTGGAGAAGCCCGGGGGTGGCTGTCAAGCGGACGAGCTAGCATCAGCTCCAAAGAAAATGACCTGTCAGCATAGCAAAAACATGTTCTCCCACCCTTAAATCCCTCCATCCCAGACATGACACTCACCCTGTTGTGGGTCCAGCAATGCAGACACTGCTGCAGTCAGAGGGGCTGTCACTGTTGGATGACAGTGCATGAGGGGCTGGCATCCTCTGCTCCTCTATACCCACTATGGGATTTTAGAAATTTGCAATTGCCTTTATGCTGCATGAGAAGCACAAAGGAAACACAGAGAGTCACAAAACCTTCCCTGTCACGATTCCCTAGCCAGCAAAATGAAATTTTCATGCATAATGAGGCTTTGATCAAGTTTGTCACTTAGCCAACTTGCTATTGATTTAAAGAGTCCTCTCTGCTAGCAAACAGGCATAAAGAATGGGATTTTTAAAAGATCTAATAGAAAATTATATTTGGTTCTTGGGCATCTATACACAAACAGATTCATTTTCCATTTAACTACTCTCTGTAGTTTGCTGCCTGAGAATTCTGGGTATGTCTTTTTTCTTGTGAAAGTCGTGGATCATTGGTACACATCCTAAAGCCATAATATTCCGTTTACATCTTTCTAATCACTTGCCATAAAATTATTATGTTGCTATTAACATTTTTTTATTATTTGACCTAATTTTTTTACAAGTCATAGAAAATACTATTTTCTAAAGCCAGGAAGTGGCTGCAAACAAATGAAAAGTAAACAAAATAAAGCTAAAGGAAGCTAGCAGTCTCTGTGCTGAGTCTATTTTCTAATTTAGTATTGTTTTGACTTTGACAAATTAATTATCAGTGAAGGAAAAATACAGCCAGTCTTACAGCTATGAATTTCAGTATTTCAGTGGGAATTTAAAGGGATGTGAGGAGGATGAGATGGTTTCTCCATGTCAGGTTGTATCCCTAGCATGGAGCCTGTGGCAAGGGCGTGGAGTTGTCCACTGTCCCCTAGAACACCTCTAGGAGGGGAAAGCACTGCATTTTGAGAAGGCATAATTCAGTCCTTTCTCCCCTTTGTCTGTGGAGGGCAAGGAGGTTACCAGCCAGCCTGCAGCACCTGTGGGCAAGGAGGGAATAGAGAGCCATGTTGGCATCTATTCCCTACAGGTTTGTCTCCCAACAGGGTCCGGTGGCACACAGTGCCCATCTGCCCACTCGATTTGAACTGCATACCCACACTGCATGCTACCAGTCAAATATAACAAATGCTGTTCTGTCTGATGGGGTACATGGTATGTCATAGCATGGTAATGGCATGGGGTCCATTTCTGGTAACTGGGTAAGATTTTCTGTCATTATCCCTGATATCTGCCAGTCAGTGACAGTCTTGCGGAAAGGTTCGTTCAGGTGTATCCAAAGGTACGAACATCCGGTAACTCACTGGTGTCACATGCAACGTGACTTTTAGCAAAACATCTTGCACTTTGCATCTTCTTTGCTCTAAAAATTATGTATATTGAAGAAAAAAAAAGACACTTTTATCTGTGTCTTTTTTCTTTCCTATATTATTAGAGCAGCTTTAACCTTGTATTTCCAAGAAAACTGGTTATGTATCAAACAGTGGCAAGAAAAGAGCGATACAATCTAGACACAGATTCACAGACCTCAACATCAAAACAAAAATCATGCGCAAAACATACTCTTGGTTTTCTACACAAAAGCCACAATTAAGGCTAATACCTCTCTCCTTGTAGGATCTACCCACTGGCTGTGATATCTCCATTCAGCTGGGTTGGGCAGGAAATCCCAGAGTCCTGGAGGGACGTATCTGCCCCATCTCATCCATGAGTCATCCAGGATGAAGGGGTCACAATGGCAAAGTTCACGCTTCCCCATTATGTTCCCACACAAACATCTCTGAGCGAAGGCCCCGAGGCACGAGGCACGCAGCCCCCAGCAGGATGACACCGATTCCATCACCACCTCAGCTGCATTTCCCTCCCCTCTCTCTGCCTCCCGGCCCCAAACCACCCCAAACCAACCTGGGACTGCACAGCTCCACCCTTTTCCGACACAACCACAAACCCCACTGAACACCACCTATGTTTACAGGATAAGAGCCTGTGGCTTCATCACCAAAACCCAACAGGAAGACACCTCGCTTGCCTGCACCGTTGCACTGGGCGAGTTGGGGCTGGAGGAATTGAGTGATGGTGGCTGGGGATGACCACCTGTGGTGATGCCTTGGAGGAGCTGGTGTGTGTGAGCTATGCCCAGAGCAGCTGTTCCCGGTGTGGGAGCTGGCTGTGGGCAAAACAGGCTGGGTGCAGATCTGGCTGCTTGCATATGGCCTAATGGGCTGGTGGTGGAAAGTGATGCCCTCAGTCAGTCTCTCAAAATAAGGGCAAAAAACCAGAAACGGCGGAAGGAACAAAACTGAGGGCAACAGAGGGAAGTGATGAGACAAGGGGAGTGTGCTGCTGAATGACTCAGTTATGTTTTAAATGTCTTTTTTTTGCAGTTTGCACAAGTGTTGCAGGAATGCACAATCCACTGACCGTTACCCAATGTAATTCTCTGCTCACAGTGTTGCAACTTGTACATGAATTTTAATCCTTAAAGGATTAATGTGCAGTGAGAGGGAGGGAGCTGGTAATTTGGATTGTATTGCTAATATATTTAATAAAATTAATATAAAGTAACACCACAGAGTTTTAGTGAAAGAACATCTAAACTGAATTGGAAATAGGAAAGCAACAGGAGAAGGAATTTTGTGATCAATTCTTCTCGAAGCTGTGCAACAGAAAGACACTGAGCTTCAACCACTACATTTCAGTTTTGTCTTCTGTGCACTTCAGGTTGTTTCTTCTCACTTCTCTGGTTCTGAGGACCCCAGTTTAGCAGTAACAGTGGGGAGTTTTGAGGAAATGTTAACTGTAAAAAAGCAGATTTTTTATGGATAAAATCATGTGACATAAGCATACAGGCACACATGCACGTGTAAACAAATTTTCAGATCTGGAGATGTAAATTGAGCAGTTGACTGCTATCCTCTGTGTCATCTGTGTTATGGATATCCCAATAAAACACATCAAGCAGCAGAAGAAATGAAACAGTATTACAAGTAAAAATTATAACACATTAATGGTCTAAATTCTCAGGAAAAGCCACAGAAGCAAAACCTTGAGGGTTGGAAATGGAATTTTAAAAGGTATTTTATGGACCTACAGCTCCTCTCCTATTCAAAGTCTTATTGAAGAAGATATATGAAGAACCACAGTCTCAATTCCAGAGTCCTCTTCAAAAAGGCATTACAAGTATTCCTCAGTTTCTTCACTGCCCATAAAGCTCTATAATGGGTCCAAGATCCAGATTCAGAGGGCTTAATTTCACTTAAGTCTTTATTCTTCCTACTGCATGGACATCTCAAGAGTCCTAGCACCAATCAAAGAACAAGAGGAGACATTAGAATTTAGATGGACGTTATAACCTCTGAATGTGGGCCCTGTCAGTGATCATTACTTGACTGAAGTATTGTTTTAATAGTGAACTGACATCTCTGGATGCAAACAAGACACACCTCAAAAGACCATTACTTGTCAAGGCAAAGTCTTTTTATATGCCTCACTACAGAAAAAATCAGCACTACAGTCTTAATCCTGAACTTTCTTGACTCCTGCAATTTTCATAAAGCATGCAATTACAAGGATTGGATGTGATCTGCCAGGCTGGATAATATACAGATACCTGCCACAGCAACCAGATGGATGCCAGCTGTCTCTGCCAGCACTGCTTTCTAAAGGATAATCCCTATCCTTGAGTGGAACACATAAACATGCTTTCACTTCATCAGATCAAAAAGCTGTCTCTCAACAGGTACTTAACACAGAGGAGACAGTTCCATTGAGAGAATGGCCTCCAGTTTCGCCTGCCAGTATCTTCCAATGATTTGAAAGTCATGTCATCTTTAGATTTGCAGTCTGGACAGTGCTGAACACTAAAGCTTGGTCCAGGAAATGCATACACCCACACTGAGCTTGATCATCAAACATGAGCAGTCAAAGCAACTCAATTGACTTAACCATGGTTATGTTTTTCTCCATGTACAGATTATAGAGCTCAGCAGAGAGGACTGAAACCTAGAGGGAGAAGCATATTAGTATCCAAGAACACGTGTCCATTGGATCCAGGAATCTCTTTAGTACTCACTTCTCCTTTTTCATCTATCTTACACTGTAGGGAACAGTCAAGGAACATATCCCAGCTCTTCAACAGCCCCCGGAAGCTGATCTCTGTAAGGGTGGTAACAACACTGTTAAACAATTCATAAACACTGGAGAATGCTGAAGAGCAAAAGGTCTGAGTACAGATGATACCATCTCACCAAGTTAAGTTGCCATATGCATAATCCTTGCACAGAGAGTACTTGGCCTCAGTTGGTAAATTAAGTATTTTAGCAAGTATCTTTGAAATACTGTTTTGTTTTGTTTTTATTTAGCTCAATACATGGAATGAATTAAGATCAGCTCTATGAAACTCATGTCTCATTACAGAAGCTGTCAATTTTTTGAGGAGCCTTAAAAATTTGACTGAGATCTATAAAGCCAGTGGGCTTTTTTATCCTGAATGTCTCTATGCCAGATAGAAAATAAGTTGTGCTGTTTTGAAAGTTCATGGGAAAATTAATCTAAAAAATGCACTAGATTTTATAATAATTTTTTACTGCTCGCATGTTGCAATCTTTTAAGATCATTTTCCAACTCACACTGACTTCAGGAAGGTAAGCCTGCTGAAATCAATGTTGTTATTGTGATAATCTGTATAGTTTAGATTTGGTACAACATATCCTCCAATATTGCTTCGCGAATTAGAGCCTAGTCCTATTCCCTTTGAAGCTGGCTAGCAGAAGTCTGATGGTTTCAATGGGAGGATAATTCCTTTTTGTGAATAAGGAAAAGCAGTTATGTAAAATAATACTGTCAGAAATGAAGAATTCCCTAGTGGTGTCTATAAACTCAAAGAACTGAAATTCTTACCAAATGTTTATCTCAGAAACAATGAAACACGACATATTTTACATGGATTTGCTAAAAATTGAAAGGAAACATCTCTGTCTGGTGGTGATACATTCAAACATATGTATACTTCCATATTTATCATTATTTTCAATTATCATTGCTATTACACATGAACATAGAAAGGTTCTTTTATCTAGTTTCAATTTACATATCTAATTTGCTCAAGGCCCACTGGCTTCACATTTAAGAGCATGGACATTTAGAAGGAAATGTGGTATTTCTTATGCTACACTACAAAATCAGCAGTTTTAATTTTGGAGATTCTGGTAATTTATTATTCTGTCTATCTCTTCAATCACAATCCAATATATAGCAGTGATTTATGACATATTTCCTTGGAATTGACGATTTCCATGAAAATGATGATGTATGCTTCCAAGAAGCTAGAAGGGACCACTCTTGGGGATATTAACAACACTCATGAGTACAACATAATGAAACCTCTTTTTATCATGGGCATTCATGCTTTTCTGCCATTCAAGAGGTACAAAGTACCTGAATACAGGCTATGCTGAGTTTCAGCCTGAAAGGAGCATCCAGACTGTCTGACAACCGCAGCCGGACATTTCCCTGCTGCCTCTGGGGGGCCCCAGCCAGTCCTGAGCTGCTCCTGCAGCACCGTCAGCTGGCACAGGTCACAGCAGGACCCGGGCCGCTCTCCTCTTTGGAGGGACTAGGGCTTGCACCGGACATGCAAAACCACCAGACAGTTGTCACTGTCATCTTGACAGACTGCTGCACCCCTGGCACCCAGCAAGACTGGGACTCTGATTTAATCTACTTAAGTGAAGTTGCGCAGAGGTGGAACACATGCCAGGACAATTTTTCACTTCTCCTGGCAGTCAGGGACACCCTTTGTGTTCCCTGTGTTGCCAGCCCCTCTCCTAGGTCCTTCCTGCCTCTTGCTGCTGCATTCCCACCCCTCTGCCAGTCCTTGCAGCAGGCCTGTTCCGCATTCCTACACATGGATGTCTCTTGAGGCATCCCCTCAAATGTGAGAAGAGTAAGTGGGTTTCAGACTGGGGGCATGGAAGTCAGCCAGGGCAGTGGCAGATGTCCCTCTGTCCCTCTCCTGCATGTTCAGGTAGCCCAGGCATCACTTTATTCTGTGCCACCTGGGGGGAATGCAACAACACTTCAGAGCCTTAAAATAAAACAACAAAAACCTCCAAGCTACAAATGTCATCTTGCTTCTTTCAAAGAGAAGGCCACAGAATTTTTGTGCTTTCCACATTTAAGATAAAGGAAGGGGCTACAGGAGGAAAATGTGTGTTTTTTGTTTTTTTTTTTAATAGTAACAGAGTGAAGCTTCCCTTGCCTTTCCTGCTTTGGAATAGCCACTTTCTGCTGCATTCTGTGAAAGAAATGTTAAATTTCATGCTCCCAGACTTACATCAATATCGGGCTTCCAAAGATCAAGAAGCCAGCACAGGAGATGTTTCTTCTGACCGCTGCAGGAATCTTTCTGTCTTCTTCAACCCTTGTGGCATGGTGCTGGCTCCTGCCAGGAACAGGGTACTGCACTAAGCAGACTTGCCTTGAGCCAGCTGGACACTTTTGCTGATCCTAAAATGAAGGTGTAGTGGTGTAATTACAGAGAAGCTTTTGTTTTCAAGTTCAAGTTAGAGAAGCTAAGGCTGCAACCTCAGGGCAGAGCGTTCACTGCCTCAGGAAGAAACCTTGCAGAAATCCAGCTTTACACACAGGCCCAGTGAGTTAGGGGAACCAAACAAGAATCCTCACCAAAGCTGGTGCCTGGGTATCACCCCATCACCTTGACACTCCAGTTAGCTGCCTTTGACAGACCTGAGCCTTTACAAAAGCCAGCCAGTAAAACTGTCTGAGCATATGGATCAGCCTCTGTGCTAACACTCCCTCAGCAAACCAGAGGGATGGGGCTATCAGCTCCTGAAATTCTGTGCCTTGATACTGCTGTGACCACAAAGTGGAACCCAAGATTTCAAAATGTCTGTGTGTTATCTTTGCAGAGCACACAATCCCAGCAAGAACCTGCACCTTAAGAACGGTCGGTGGGGAAGAGACACTGAACCACGGCTCTCACTTGAAAGCCTTTGTGTTGGTCCAGAAAACTGGCCATAGTGGAGAATGCCAGAATGATTCCACCCCATGCAAATTTCCCATTTTTGCTGCAAGCGACCATCTGCCTTCTCTGGCCATGTACTTGGGGGTAGCTTCTTTTCTAAACGGAACATCTGATTCGTCTTAACCTTGGCAACATCTGTATGCCCGTATTGGTTTAAGTTTTCAAGCTGTCTTTGTGAAAGAAATAACCCTTACTGTAGAATGAAGAAAAACCAATGCATTCTTTGTATTTCAAAGATCCAGAAAGCAGACACGAGGCGTTCCTCAGCTCTTGGTGCAGATTTGCAAGTCAACCACAGCAGGACTGTGCCCAGGAAGGTTTCTCACCGGCAAAAACCTTGCGGAGCAGGCAAATAGTGTCTGCCCCTGCCAAGGACAGGCGGCACCTGGGTGTGCCTGAGTTTTTCTTCCAGCTCCGCCAACATGGAAACCCTACAGGAAACCCTCGCCCGCCTGGTGAATGGGGAAAATTAGACGTTTTCTGGAAAAACTTTCCAGACCTAAATTTGGTGCAGGCTCTCCCGAGCCTCTGCCCGCCACCCCTGCAGGTGCACAGCCCAGACCCGCGCGGCCGGTGCTCCGCCTCGCCTCAGCCCGGCCCCGCGGGGCCCAGGGGCTCGGCCCGGGGCTGCGGCGGCGCGGGGCTCGGCCCCGCTGAGGCGCCTTCCAGCGGCCCGGGAGAGCCGCCGCGAAGAACCCGTCTTCCCGGCGCACAAAGCAGTGCCCGTAGCACCGATCCCCGCAGCTGCTCCCCTGCCCGACTCGCGGCTCTCGGGGCGGGGCGGGACGGGCAGAGGAGCCGCCCCACGCCGGTGCCGCCGCCGGGGCGGGCGGCGGGGAAGGGGCGGAGAGCAGGGGGCCGCCACCGCCCCCCGGC